>JAJIRX010000388.1:0-11947 GCA_023853785.1 Psilocybe azurescens | reverse complement strand
TGGAGCCGGGGGTTTGCCTGGATTCCCTTTGCAACAAGATGCAACGGCGCGGTGCTCCTCCAGCTTGTGAGGACCAGAGCAGCGCCGGACATTTAGCCGGCAGCCGCATGACAGCGACCAACGGGATGGCCCCACCTCCAGCACCGAGTGCAGAGGGATGCCAGAGCTCTTCGAACAAGCACGTATCCAGAGGGGACAACCCCTGAACATGAACTGTTTGTCGATGAGCTGGCGGGCGCGGGCACCAGATGCGGTGTCCCAGATGTCAAAGAAAGCAGTGGCGGTAGTGCTTGCCTTGGAGGTACGAACTATGCGGGGTCGCCGCATAGTATGTGAGATGGGGACCAGATGGGAGAGGCCTTGAGTGCCGAGGCAACCTCATCCCGTTCGGTGAGATGGTCCAGGTCATAATGAGTACCTTGGAACCGAGGGACGTCGACAATTGTAAGAACAATTTGGACGTGGGCATGCCGACCCACGGCGTAAACTTGTAGTGGGCCTTGAAGTGAGAAGTGATTGCTCCACGGAGGATATCCGTGTCACGCTCACTGGGGACTTTGTCGGTGGGTACAGAGTACCCATCGACGCAAGTTGAACACCAAGAACCTTAACGCGAAGGCCTTGACGAGAGAGGACGTCCGAAGACAAGGCCTTGAATAAGGTGGAGAGATTAGCGTCTTTCGCATGATCTCCCACGTCGACCAGCAGCTGGCGCCTAGAGGGACCGTGTGCAGTGTAATCTGGGATCTTCCTACCCTTGCGGGAGGGAGGCCTAGATGGAGGAGCAGCCGGGGAAGCTGGCTGCTTGATGGGGGCAGTCTTGCGAGCGGTGTCCGCGTAGGAACGAGGGAGCCGGGCGTGCAGGGCGTGAGGAAGAAGGGGGCATCGGGAGGGGCCTCTGATTAGGGACCACAGGCTTCTTGGCCGGTGGATGGGGTTGAGGAGGAGGAGCGGGGGCAGAGGCAGGCTTGTCAGCCCGACCTTTCCCTTTGTCCTGCTGTCCTCGGATAGGAGGCCTGGCCGGCGCATTCCTACGAGAGGAACGTGCGGGCTCAGCCGGTGTCATTACGATGTCATCGTCTCCAGCTCCGCCGTGGTCAGACCAAGCAAGGGGGAGGAGAGGGAGAGGGTCTGAGAGTTCCACCCGGCGAGCCAAGCGAATAGTGTTGTCTTCTGCAGTGAATAACTCCGCAACCGCACGGATTGGGAGGATGTTTTCGGGAGTGGGAGTAGTACCCAAGTCCCCATTGAAGGTCTCGCGAGTGAAATCAACCACCGCTTGAGCCAGGGATGCCCCCATAGGGGATGAATGAAGGTCGATGTGTGAGGAATTGACATACCCTACAATCGTTCTGAGTGCCCCAATAATCCTTTGACTATCTTCTACCACGTCGGAATCTCCGTAACTGAGTGATAGGTATGAGGGGGGTCGTCCATATCTTCGTCCTCAGACCTCGCGGGCGACGGAGCGTCGGAGGGCTGGGCGGTGTTGTCTCTGGCAGTAACCGTGGGAGTGCGATGACGAGAACTCTGCCTTGACGACGTGGCAGAGCGACTGGGTTGGGCGGTGCGTGCCCCACGTGAAGCAGGGACTGGGCCTTGACTATAGGTCTCTCGAACAGCGGGAGCGCTTGCTGTTTGAGCCAGGGATGCAGTCAACGAAGGTTGAGCTGCGGAGGATTTGGCTGAGCAGGTCACCAACCTAAACGGGGACGGTGGCCTTGTGGGTTGCTGTTTAGGCGGCATAACTTTGGACACCCAAAGCTAATACTGCCAATGGTGGTGCTGCTGGGGTGGTACCCAAGTAGATCTTCGTTGAGAACGTTGTTGACGATGAGCAAGTTTTTCTCACGGTGGCTATGTGGCAGTACCGGAACAAGAAAGGATGCCCACATAGCGACTGGATCGTCCGAAATAGAGGCAAAATGAATCTTCTGATTCTCTTCAACAGCCAGATAGATGTAGCCAGCTGCTTTGTCCGATTTGGTGTTCCAAGCTGAAAAGGGCCTCCTCAGTGTCCTTGGGTGGTGAGGACTGCCTAGGGGCCTTGGATTGACCGGAAACAATGTGCCAAACGCCCTGGGCACGAAGCCAAGCCTGCATTTCACCACACCAAGATGGGTAGTTGGAAGCATTGAGTTTCGCAAAATTGGGCAGGGATGAAGAAGACATGATTGTGCGAGATGGGAGGAGTGACGTGGTGGTAGTGAGCAGAGACGTGCGGGAACGTGTGCGAACGTTGTGACGTGATGAGGTGGCGAATGCAGCACGGGTGCGGCCAGTGCGAGCGAAAACACGAAGAGTGTGGAAATGAAAAGTTGAGACTTTTCGATGAAATTGAGTTTAAAGCGCAATGTGCGCGGGGCCCATAACCTGTTAAAGGTGGCGAGTTCGGAAACGTGCGAGACATCTGTGGTCCGAGTTTCGTGGTCACACTGTATCAGACAGAGTGGCAATGAGGGCCTGAAGTCCGAAGTGAGTAACTGAGTGTATTGAGACTGAACTATGCTATCTACTTGCCTGAAGTCCGAAGTGAGTAACTAAGGAGTTCAAGCGGTGTGCTACAGCTACATAGGTGTCTGTCATGTGATCCCATCAGTCTGAGTCTGAAATATCAATTCTAACATGATGGCCATGTTCGCATGTTTGTGCCCATTTACATCGATGATATCACTATAGCTTGCAAGGATGGAGCTGCGATTGATAGAGCGGTCAAGCAGCTTGCTGAACACTTCAAATGCAGAGATCTTGGTCCGACTGAGTTCCTGCTTGGTGTAGGCATCACCAGAGATCGCAAATCACGCACAATCGCTCTACACCAATGCCAATTCATTCTAGACATTCTAGAACGCTACAACATGACCGATTGCAGCCCTGTGCTGACTCCGATGATTCCTGGCACTGTTCT
The DNA here is from genome assembly GCA_023853785.1 of Psilocybe azurescens. Lineage (NCBI taxonomy): Eukaryota > Fungi > Basidiomycota > Agaricomycetes > Agaricales > Agrocybaceae > Psilocybe > Psilocybe azurescens. The sequence goes on along the minus strand of JAJIRX010000388.1, from coordinate 9,039 downwards.
CACCAAGGAAATGGGCGCTTCGTCACCAGAAGATTTACAATTCATGCAAAATGTTCCCTATCTCAGCTGCATTGGTTCGCTTCAATATCTCGCCTCCATGACCTGCAGTGACATTGCACATGTTGTTGCCTATCTTGCACGCTTTAACAGCAATCCTGGTCCAAAGCACTGGGCAGCAGTCAAACATCTTTTGCGCTATTTGAAGGGTACGGCTTGATCACAAGTTGCACTACTCGGGCGAGCTGGGTCTAGACATGTTCAGCACCTACTGTGATGCATCTCATGGCGACTGCAAAGACACCGGACGCTCTACAGGTGGTTATGTGACGATTATGGCTGGTGGTGCGGTTGGCTGGAGCAGCAAACTGCAAGGAATTGTTGCACTTTCTACCACTGAAGCAGAGTTCATTGCAGCTGTTGAAGCAGGCAAGGAGATAGCATGGATGCGCAACATTCTACGCGAATTTGGCTACCACATTGATAAGCCTTCGACTCTTCACATTGACAACCAATCTGCGATCAGTGTCTCCAAGAATCCTGAACACCATGGACGCATGAAGCACCTGGACCTGCGCTTCTACTGGCTGCGCTGATGCAGTAAATGACAAGATGATCAACCCTACCTTTGTTTCAACTGATGAGCAAGTTGCAGACATTCTTACCAAGCCTCTGCCTGCCCAAAAGGTTGAGTTTTGCTGAGAGGAGATGGGGATTTATGTTTAGAGTATATTTCATTCTTTTATTTCTGAGACTGTTCAGATCACGGGGGATGTTAGAATTGATATTTCAGACTCAGACTGATGGGATCACATGACAGACACCTATGTAGCTGTAGCACACTGCTTGAACTCCTTAGTTACTCACTTCGGACTTCAGGCAAGTAGATAGCACAGTTCAGTCTCAATACACTTAGTTACTCACTTCGGACTTCAGGCCCTCATTGCCACTCTGTCTGTAACAGTGTGACCACGAAACTCGGACCACAGCTGTCTCGCACGTTTCCGAACTCGCCACCTTTAACAGGTTATGGGCCCCATGCACATTGGCGCTTTAATCTCAATTTCATCGAAAAGTCTCAACTTTTCATTTCCACACTCTTCGTGTTTTCGCTCGCACTGGCCGCACCCGTGCTTGTACTGCCACCTCATCACGTCACAACGTTCGCACACGTTCAAGTGCGCTTGTTGGTAATGGATATTTCTGTGATCCTAGAATCAAAGAAAACCCGTTTGGCGTTTTTGACCGCCTTTCGGTAAAGCTTCCAGTCCTCCGGAAGACCATGTTCCCGATAAGCCTGAAGCGCGACTGAGCACTCCTCCGTCCACCACAGCTTTGAGCGCCCTCGTAATAGTGACCTCTCTGGAGCAGGTTTCCCATGCTGCAGAGAACGAATCAGCAATGGCTTGCGCCACTGCATCAATCTGGTCGGGGGTGTTGAGAGAGCGTGTTCATCCACTTCAATGGCGAACTCTCCCTCAATGACTCTGACAAAGCGGATTTGCTCCACCCTGTCGGATTTGAGAGCTCTGCGGGGCGTGGCCCCAGAATCAGCAGATATCGATAAATTAGTAGCGAGAGGGATATGATCCGACTCACCCATGGCGTTGTGCACCCGGGTGACCTGCGCTGTCAGGGTTTGGTCCGGTTGCACGAATACCAAGTCAATCACTGTTGAGCGAAAGCCTTGGATGTGGGGGTAGAAGGTTGGCCCCGGGTTCACAAAAGGAGCCCGTTGCAGACCTAGTTCCGCTGCAGTATTGAGGAGTTGAGTGGCAACTCCTGGATGGCCGCGATGGCCTCCATCCCATTCCTGGGAGTGGATGTTAAAGTCACCCCCATGTAAATGAAAGGTGGAAGTGAGGCCGCCTCCTCCGCAAGGAGGAGAGCGGCCGTATGGGTTTCGTCTGAGTAGACGTTCATCAGGTTGTAGCACTGTCCATTTCGCGAACAGGCTGAGGATTAACACATCGCGGTGATCAATAAGATCGCAACACATCGAGGGGCGAAACTCCTTCAAGCGGTTAGACACATAGGCCATAACCCTTGGGCGGGTATCGGGTTCAGGATTGCGTACCATCGGCAACCAAGATGGATGCAATGGGGCGCCGATGACATCATCGCCAGAGTTACGAGAAGTGGACGGTGCGGTGCGTACAAACCTCCAGGGAGGTTCTTGGATAAATACAATATCGTATGCTAATACAAAATGTTCAAGTATAGTTTCTACGCTTAGGCTGGACTTTGCGCAATTGAAACTCAAAATTCTAACCGGAAGGTCCTGGACGGTTTGACTCATCCTAATGACCAGTGGTTAGGGATTGACGGTGCGCGAAGGAATTCGCTCGTACCTGACGATATTTCTCGACATGCCAAAGCTGATCGATCCTGTGACTTCAGAACACGCAAGCGCGCTCATGGGCCCCATGATTCTTTCCGCAATTTGGGCAGCGAGGGGTGTGAGGGCAGGGCTCCCCGCCAGGTGTAGGTGCCTGAGGGGGTCCGCCTTCGGATTGCCTTTGCAGCAGCCTGCAACGGCGCTGGTGCTCTCCAGCTTGTGGGGACCAGAGCAATGCGGGCATTTGACAGCAACTGCATGACAGCGGCCGATGGGATGACCCCACTTCCAACACCAAGTGCAGAGGGGGACGCCGGAGCTCTTCGAACTAGAACGTATCCAGAGGGGGCGGCCCCTGAACATGAACTGTTTGTCGACTAGCTGGTGGGCGTGGGCACCGGAGGCGGTGTCCCAGATGTCAAAGAAAGCAGTAGCAGTGGTGCTTGCTTTGGAAGTGCGAACTACGCGGGGGTCCCCGCATAGGATGTGTGATGAAGACCAAATGGGAGAAGCTTTGAGTGCCGAAGCAACCTCTTCCCGTTCGGTGAGATGATCCAGGTCATAATGAGTACCTTGGAACCAAGGAACGTCAACAATTCGTAAGAACGACTTGGACGTGGGCATGCCGACCCACGGCGTGAACTTGTAGTGGGTCTTGAAATGAGCAGTGACCGCACCACGGAGGATCTCCGTGTCGCGCTTCGCTGGGGACTTTGTCGGTGGGTACGGAGTACCCATTGTAGGCAACTTCAACACCAAGGACCTTAACGCGAAGGCCCTGGCGGAGGAGGACGTCGGCAGACAAGTCCTTGAATAAGGTGGTGAGATTAGCGTCTTTCACATGATCTCCCACGTCGATGAGCATCTGGCACCTTGAGGGGCCATGTGAAGTGTAGTCCGGGATCCTCCTACCCTTGCGGGAGGGGGGGCGGGACGGAGGGGCAGCCGGCGTAGCTGGCTGCTGGATGTGCGCCTTCTTGTGGGCGGCCTCAGCATAGAACGGGGCAGGACGCACGGGGCGGGTGGAAGTAGGAGGCACTGGGGGGCCTCTGGTTAGGCACAACCGGTTTCTTGGCTGGAGGGCGGGGTTGGGGAGGAGCAGGGGGAGGAGGAGGGAGTTTATCTGCCCGCCCCTTCCCTTTATCCTGCTGTGCTCGAATAGGAGGCCTGGCCTGCGCGCTCCCGCGAGAGAAGCGAATAGGTTCAGCCGGGGTCATAACGACGTCGTCATCGCCAGCACCACCGTGGTCAGACCAAGCGGGGGGAGGAGATGCGAGAGGGTCTGGGGAAGTAGGACCGATGGCCAATGGCCTTCGAATAGTGTCCTCTTCTGCAGCAAATAGGTCCGCAACCGCACGGATTGGGATGGTGTTATCGGGAGTGGGAGTAGTACCCAAGTCCCCAGTGAAGGTCTGACGGGTGAAATCCACCAACGCCTGAGCCAGAGATGCCCCAATGGGGGACGAATGAAGGTCGATGTCAGATGAGTTAACGTACCCAACGATCGTCCTGAGCGCTCCCAATATCCTTTGACTATCTTCTACCACATCGGCATCGCCGTAACTGAGTGATAGGTATGAGGGGAGTCTTCCATATCTTCGTCCTCAGACCTTGCCGGCGAGGGAGCGTCGGAGGGCTGGGCGGTGTTGTCCCTGGCAGTAACCGTGGGAGTGCGATGACGAGACGACTGCCTCAAGACGTGGCAGAGCGAATGGGTTGGGCGGTGCGTGCCCCACGTGAAGCAGGGACTGGGCCTTGACTATAGGTATCTCGAACAGCAGGAGGCGCCCGCTGTAGGGACCGGGGATGCAGTCGGCGAAGGTTGAGCTGCAAGAGATCTGGCTCTGGAGGCCACCGTCTCAAAAGGGGATGGTGGCCTTGTGGGTTGCTGTTTAGGCGGCATAGATAGGTGAGACCTAGGCTACGCTTGCCAATGGTGGTAGTGCTGGGGGTGGTTACCCAAGTAAAACTTTGTGTAGAACGTTTGCAACGATGAGCAGAAATTTCTCACGGTGGATACGTGGCAGTACCGGAACAAGGAAGGATGCTGTTGAAGAGAATCAGAAGATCCATTTTGCCTCTATTTCGGACGATCCAGTCGCTATGTGGGCTGCCCTCGCCCGGTACACCTTCAGAAGCGTCCTGGTGCACGCTTCAATGCCTATGACAACCTATTCTCTATTAGGAAGCAAGAAGAAGAATCTCTGCAATCCCTCATGAACAGGGTGGACACAGCCATTCACAGGATTCAAGATCTTCGGCCTAAGGACTTCACTCTCACCAATCTAGATGATGAGCTGGCAAGCATGACACTCATTAGGGGCGCTTCCTGACGAGTTCAGTGGCTTTGCTTCGTCACTATTGCTCATGGACAAGTTGGAGAAGGCTACCATTCAACAGGCCTTTGTCACAGAGGAGTCCCAACGTCGCCATCAGCGCTTCTGCCGCTCCCAGCGTCGCCTCTGCACTTGCAGCATCGTCATCTCGCACTCCTGCGCCCCCTACGCTCCTCTGCACGTTTTGCAGCATGAACAACCACATGCAAGCTGAATGCAGCCGATATCTCGACTCTCAAGAAAAGCGAAGGAAAGTGTCCGCACTAGGTACAAGAACAGAGGTCAGAAGGCCAGGAAAGCGCAGGAGACCACTGAGAAGGATCCCAAGCCAGAATTTGCTGGAAATGCAAGTGCACTGTCTACATCCGCTTCAAACACCTCCCAAAGCGATGCTAACTTCGATTGGCTCGCAGACACAGGTGCCACTAGTCATATGACACCGCATCGCACATGGATACGCAATTACACGCCCTACATCGTCCCAGTCAAGTTAGCAGACAACACCATCATCTATTCAGCTGGTTTTGGGAGTGTGATGATCAATCCGGTGATACAGGGTCAGGAATCGCGTTCTGTAGAGCTTACACGAGTTTTGCATGTTCCCCTACTCCGCAACAATCTATTGGCATGTTTATACCTTACCAAACACAAAGGCTTTCGCATGGAAGTGAATGAGACCACCATGTTCTTTAAACGCTGATGGAACGACGCTATTCACAGCTACAGTCACCTCGCAAAATTGTGGCATTCTAGATGCATCCACTGAGCCAATATCCGAATGTGCAAGCGCAGCTTCAACTCTCCCAATGGACATCAATCTTTGGCATCGTCGCTGTGCGCACCACAGTCATGCTACGATCAAGCAATTGATACACGGCGATTTTGTGTTCGGTCTCGTCGTTACCTCCAAAGATCAGCCCGATCCGATTTGCGAGGCATGTCTGGCAGGCAAAATGACATCTGCACCATTTCCCAGCTCCACAAGAGAATCACTTGAACCACTTGAGCTCATCCATTCTGATCTTCATGGACCTCTCTCTGTTGCCAGTCCGGAGGGATACCACTATTGGATCACTTTCCTTGATGACTGTACCAAGCTGCATGCTGTACTGTTCTTAAAGCGAAAGAGCGATGCTTTTGAGGCTTTTAAGACGTTCAAAGCGTATGCAGAGAACCAGCTCAACGCTAAAATCAAGGCTATTCAAGATGACAAGGCTGGGGAATATATGTCAGCTGCTTTCATAAAATTCACTGATCAGTGCGGCATTGTACGACGTCACAGCACCAGGAACAGGCCCCAGCAGAATGGAGTTGCAGAGCGTGCAAATCGCACATCCTTTCTTGTTCCGGTACTGCCACATAGCCACCGTGAGAAAAACTTGCTCATCGTCAACAACGTTCTCAATGAAGATCTACTTGGGTAACCACCCCCAGCAGCACCACCATTGGCAGTATTAGCTTTGAGTGTCCAAAGTTATGCCACCTAAACAGCAACCCACAAGGCCACCGTCCCCGTTTCGGTCGGTGACCTCTTCAGCCAAATCCTCCGCAGCTCAACCTTCGCCGACTGCACCCCCAGTTCAAACAGCGAGCGCTCCCGCTGTTCGAGAGACCTATAGTCAAGGCCCAGTCCCTGCTTCACGTGGGGCATGCACCACCCAACCCAGTCGCTCTGCCACGTCGTCGAGGCAAAGTTCTCGTCATCGCACTGCCACAGTTACTGCCAGGGACAACACCGCCCAGCCTTCCGACGCTCCGTCGCCTGCAAGGTCTGAGGACGAAGATATGGACGACCCCCTCATACCTATCACTCAGTTACGGAGATTCCGACGTGGTAGAAGATAGTCAAAGGATTATTGGGGCACTCAGAACGATCGTGGGGTATGTCAATTCCTCACACATCGATCTTCATTCATCCCCATGGGGGCATCCCTGGCTCAAGCGGTGGTTGATTTCACCCGTGAGACCTTCAATGGGGACTTGGGTACTACTCCCACTCCCGAAAACATCCTCCCAATCTGTGCGGTTGCGGAGTTATTCACTGCAGAAGACGACACTATTCGACGGCCTTTGGCCATCGGTCGGAACTCTCCAGACCCTCTCCGCCTCTCCTCCCCCTGCTTGGTCTGACCACGGCGGAGCTGGAGACGACGACATTGTAATGACACCGGCCGAGCCCGCACGTTCCTCTCGCAGGAATGTGCTGGCCAGGCCTCCTATCCGAACACAGCAGGACAAGGGAAAGGTCGGGCTGACAAGCCTGCCTCTGCCCCTGCTCCTCCTCCTCAACCCCGTCCACCGGCCAAGAAGCCTGTGGTCCCTAATCAGAGGCCCCCCGGTGCCCCCTTCCTCCTCGCCCTGCAGCGCCCGGCTCCCCGTTCTACGCGGACACCGCTCGCAAGGCTGCCCCCATCAAGCAGCCAGCTTCCCGGCTGCTCCTCCATCTAGGCCTCCCTCCCGCAAGGTTAGGAAGATCCCAGATTACACTGCACACGGCCCCTCTAGGCGCCAGTTGCTCGTCGACGTGGGAGATCATGCGAAAGACGCTAATCTCTTCACCTTATTCAAGGACTTGTCTTCGGACGTCCTCTCTTGTCAAGGCCTTCGCGTTAAGGTTCTTGGTGTTCAACTCGCGTACAATGGATACTCCGTACCCACCGACAAAGTCCCCAGTGAGCGTGACACGGATATCCTCCGTGGAGCAATCACTTCTCACTTCAAGGCCCACTACAAGTTTATGCCGTGGGTTGGCATGCCCACGTCCAAATCGTTCTTACGAATTGTCGACGTCCCTCGGTTCCAAGGTACTCAATATGACCTGGACCATCTCACCGAACGGGATGAGGTTGCCTCAGCACTCAAGGCCTCTCCCATCTGGTCTCCATCTCACATATTATGCGGTGACCCCCGCATAGTTCGTACTTCCAAGGCAAGCACTACCGCCACTGCTTTCTTTGATATTTGGGACACCGCATCCGGTGCCCGCTCGCCAGCTCATCGACAAACAGTTCATGTTCAGGGGTCGTCCCCTCTGGATACGAGCCTGTTTGAAGAGCTCTGGCGTCCCCCTCTTTTTTTTTTTTTTTTTTTTTTTTTAAATCATCAATTTGTATACCGGTGCGCGAGAGCAGTCCGGTCGCTAAGTACAAATGCCCGACCAGGTAACTACTAAGAAACTGTTCGCCCGAAACTACTAAGAGTCCGTTGGAAACACTGAAGCCTACGATAAATGACCGTGCTGAACACATAACGGGGTAGCTACTGTGGGGATATAACGCCAACCTCGATGCAGAGTAGGAAACAAAGAAAGAACCTATCTACAAAGAACAACCTCGCGGGATATAGGATAGGAGTGACCCTAGCCTTAGGAAGCCTGGGGTGGAGCGGGAGCAGCACCAGCAGGGGATAACTAACAAGGGCGGGGGGCGCCCAAGTCCAGCAGCCGAGACTAGCGGTGCCAGCTCTCCCTGGTTCCCACATACCGACGCCATTCGTAGCGTGGTCCAGGTCCTGGGTGGGAGCAGTGAGTCGAACACCGATGCACTGTGGCGAACAGGCCCGCCCGGCGGCCTACTACCCAGCAAATCCAAACAACCACGAGCCAAGCGGATAATTGGCCCATGCCAATCACGACCGCCGAACAAGGACTCCCCCACAATGCCCAACGTCAGTTGTCAACGCGCCCGCGGTGGGAGCCGAAGCGGAAGGCGAGCACTTTCGGGTTCATCTCCAAAAATGAGTGAAGGTAGCAAAGCGTAGTTGGCTGCCTAAGCTTCGCATGCCTTGGGAGGACGGTAAGTCTTCTTACAAGTGAGGATATGTGTGCGGGTTTCCCAAGGACACCCACACAGGCACGATGTATGACCATCGTTAAGATTGAATCGAGAATAATAGGACCCGATGGGCGCATGATTCAGAATACACCGGCACATGCGTGCGTAGAGCTGCGGAGAGCTCATGTTGGCGAAGTGAACCCAGGGGTTATCTTTGCCCCCAGGCTGTGCAACGGCCCGTCGACCGTTTTGAGGTGGAGAAAGTTCCGACCTCGATATTCGGGGTCCTGGAACATGACATTCCAGGAGGCGCTTCGAGGGCAGCCTGCATCGCAGGCTTGTCAAAAGATGTAGCTAGGCGTGGGCCTAGTGCGACTTTGAGTTCGGTTGCGTACTCATGTGCTTTATAGTGCAGGTCCCACTGCAAAGCGAGGGGACATACACAAAGGTGATTGACTGGCCATCCTTGCGGGTGAACCAAGTCTGAAGAGCCTCACAGACCGCCACTGAGTGGCCCTGTCCGAGTGGATAGAGGGATCAACAGCTCGACGGGCAGAGGCCATCGAGTCTGTGAATATGAAAATGTCCGTGCAAA
>JAJIRX010000386.1:0-14690 GCA_023853785.1 Psilocybe azurescens | reverse complement strand
GTTCGGAAACGTGCGAGACAGCTGTGGTCCGAGTTTCGTGGTCACACTGTATCAGACAGAGTGGCAATGAGGGCCTGAAGTCCAAAGTGAGTGCTTAAGTGTATTGAGACTGAACTATGCTATCTACTTGCCTGAAGTCCGAAGTGAGTAACTAAGGAGTTCAAGTGGTGTGCTACAGCTACATAGGTGTCTGTCATGTGATCCCATCAGTCTGAGTCTGAAATATCAATTCTAACATCCCCCGTGATCTGAACAGTCTCAGAAATAAAAGAATGAAATATACTCTAAACATAAATCCCCATCTCCTCTCTGCAGAATTCAACCTTCGCGCAGGCAGAGCCTTGGTAAGAATGTCTGCAACTTGCTCATCAGTTGAAACAAAGGTAGGGTTGATCATCTTGTCATTTACTGCATCAGCGCAGCCGGTAGAAGTGCAGGTCCAGGTGCTTCAGGCGTCCATGGTGTTCGGGATTGTTGGAGACGCTGATCGCAGACTGGTTGTCAATGTGAAGAGTCGAAGGCTTATCAATGTGGTAACCAAATTCGCGCAGAATGTTGCGCATCCATGCAATCTCCTTGCCTGCTTCAACAGCTGCAATGAACTCTGCTTCAGTGGTAGAAAGGGCAACAATTCCTTGCAGTTTGCTACTCCAGCCAACGGCACCACCAGCCATAATTGTCACATAACCACCTGTAGAGCTTCCGGTGTCTTTGCAGTCGCCATGAGACGCATTGCAGTAGGTGCTGAACATGTCTAGACCCAGCTCGCCCGAGTAGTGCAACTTGTGATCAAGCGTACCCTTCAAATAGCGCAATAGATGTTTGACTGCTGCCCAGTGCTTTGGACCAGGATTGCTGTTGAAGGCGTGCAAGGTAGGCAACAACATGTGCAATGTCACTGCGGGTCATGGAGGCGAGATATTGAAGCGAACCAATACAGTTGAGATAGGGAACATTTTGCATGAATTGCAAATCTTCTGGTGATGAAGCGCCCATTTTTTTTTTTTTTTTTTTTTTTTAAATCAATTTGTATACCGGTGCGAAAGCAGTCCGGTCGCTAAGTACAAATGCCCGACCAGGTAACTACTAAGAAACTGTTCGCCGAAACTACTAAGAGTCCGTTGGAAACACTGAAGCCTACAATAAATGACCGCGCTGAACACATAACGGGGTAGCTACTGTGGGGATATAACGCCAACCTCGATGCAGAAAAAGTAGCAAATAGAAACTTATCTACAAAGAACAACCTCGCGGGATATAGGCTAGGAGTGACTCTAGCCTTAGGAAGCCTGGAGTGGAGCGGATGCAACACCAGCAGGAGATAACTAACAAGGGTGGGGGTGCCCAAGTCCAGCAGCCAAGACTAGCGGTACCAGCTCCCGGCGTCCCCCTCTGCACTCGTTGTTGGAGGTGGGGTCATCCCGTTGGTCGCTGTCATGCGGCTGCCGGCTAAATGTCCGCGCTGCTCTGGTCCTCACAAGCTGGAGGAGCACCACGCCGTTGCATCTTGTTGCAAAGGGAATCCAAAGGCAAACCCCGCAGGCCCCAATGCCTTCTGGGGAGCCATGCCCTCATAACCCTCGCTGCCCCAACTGTGGAAAGAATCATGGTGCCCATGAGCGCGCTTGCGTGTTCTGGAGTCACAGGTTCGATCCTCTCTGGGCTGCTGAGAAATATCGTCAGGTACGAGCGAATTTCATCGTGCACCGTCAATCCCTAACCACTGGTCACTAGGATGAGTCAAACCGTCCAGGACCTTCCGGTTAGAATCTTGAGTTTCAACTGCGCAAAGTCCAGCCTAAGCGTAGAAACTATACTCGAACATTTTGTATTAGCATACGATATTGTTTTTATCCAAGAACCTCCCTGGAGGTTTGTACGCACCGCACCGTCTACTTCTCGTAAGTCTGGCGATGATGTCATCGGCGCCCCATTGCATCCTTCGTGGCTGCCCATGGTACGTATTCCCGAACCCGACTCTCGTCCAAGGGTTATGGCCTATGTGTCTAACCGCTTGAAAGAGTTTCGTCCATCCATGCGTCAGCGATCTTATTGATCATCGCGATGTACTCATCCTCAGCCTGTTCGCAAACGGACAGTGCTATAATCTGATGAACGTCTACTCAGACGATACCCATACGGCCGCTCTCCTCCTAGCGGAGGAGGCGGCCTCACCTCCGCCTTCATTTATATGGGGGTGATTTTAACATTCATTCCCAGGAATGGGATGGAGGCCATCATGGCCATCCAGGAGTTGCCACTCAGCTCCTGAACACTGCGGCGGAACTAGGCTTGCAACGGGCTCCTTTTGTGAACCCGGGGCCAACCTTCTACCCCCGCATCCAAGGCTTTCGCTCTACAGTGATCGACTTGGTATTCGTGCAACCTGACCAGAGCCTGACAGCGCAGGTCACCCGGGTACACAACGCCATGGGCGAAGTCGGATCATATCCCGCTTGCTACAACTTTATCTATCTCTGCTGATTCTGGGGCCACGCCCCGCAGAGCTCTCAAATCCGACAAAGAGGAGCAAATCCGCTTTGTCAGAGTCATCGAGGAGAGTTTGCCATGAAAGTGGACGAACATGCGCGCACCCTTCCCTTCGATTCAGACTATGTCTGAACCGGAGATTTTCCGCACTAATGGGACTCTCTTCGAGTCTGACACTAATGTTCTCGCTCTGACGGAGACCCTCCTCCCGATGAACCCGCTCTCCAGACCGGGTGTTTGACTAATGGACCACTTTGCGGACCAAGTCCACTTGACGACTGCAAGATTTCTCGTGGCGAAGCCGACAAGGAATTGAAGCAGCGCACGAAAACACCCTCGATAAGCTCCGGGACAAAATCTCGGAAAACATCGGGACCTACTATGCAGGGACAGACGCAAGTCTGCCCCTCTCAGGACGGTATCAAGCCATTGCGGCCTCCATCCTGTTCAGCGGCGGGAGTCGAAGCGCTGGCGCGCTAGACATGTCGCAGGCAAAGTCACCGCCCGGATGCGGAGCTTTATGCCATTCGTTCTGCAATCGTCAATGCGACTTCAGCGTGACGATTGCACGGACATTTTCATCTTCACAGACTCGATGGCTTCTGCCCGTCGAGCTGTCGACCCCTCCATCCACTCCGGACAGGGCCACTCCGTGGCTGTCTGCGAGGCTCTTCAGACCTGGTTCACCCGCAAGAATGGCCAGTCAATTACCTTTGTGTACGCCCCTCGCGATTGCAGTGGGACTTGCACTACAAAGCACATGAGTACGCAACCGAGCTCAAAGTCGCACTGGGCCCACGCCCAGCTACATCATTCGACAGCCTGCGCATGCAGCTGCCCCTCTCGTGGCGCCTCCTGGAATGTCCTATTCCAGGACCCCCGAATATCGAGGCCGGAACTTTCTCCAACTCAAAACGGTCGACGGGGCCGTTCGCGCAGCCCGGGGTAAAGATAACCCCTGGGTTCACTTCGCGAACATGAGCTCCCCGCAGCTCTACGCACGCATGTGTAGGTGTATTCTGAATCATGCGCCCATCGGGTCTTATTATTCCCGGTTCAATCTTAACGATGGTCATACATTGTGCCCGTGTGGGTGCCTTCAGGAAACCCGCACGCATATCCTACCTGCAAAGGACTTACCGTCCTCCCAGGACCTGCGAAGCTTAGGCAGCCAACCACGTTGTGCTACCTTCACTCATTTTGGAGATGAACCCAAAAGCGTTCGCCTTCCGCTCGGCTCCCCCTTGCGGGCGTTGGTTGACAACTGACGTTGGGCATTGTGGGGGATTCTTCGTTTGGCGGTCTTGATTGGCATGGGCCAATTATCCGCTTGGCTCGTGGTTGTTTGGCTGATCTGGGGGTAGGCCGTTTCGGCGGGGCTTGTTCGCCACTTGCTTCGGTGTTCGACTCACTGCCTCCACCCAGGACCTGGGCCACGTTACGAACAGCGTCGAGTATGTGGGAACCAGGGAGAGCTGGTACCGCTAGTCTTGGCTGCTGGACTTGGGCACCCCCACCCTTGTTAGTTATCTCCTGCTGGTGTTGCATCCGCTCCACTCCAGGCTTCCTAAGGCTAGGGTCACTCCTAGCCTATATCCCGCGAGGTTGTTCTTTGTAGATAAGTTTCTATTTGCTACTTTTTCTGCATCAAGGTTGGCGTTATATCCCCACAGTAGCTACCCCGTTATGTGTTCAGTGCGGTCATTTATTGTAGGCTTCAGTGTTTCCAACGGACTCTTAGTAGTTTCGGCGAACAGTTTCTTAGTAGTTACCTGGTCGGGCATTTGAACTTAGCGACCGGACTGCTTTCGCGCACCGGTATACAAATTGATGATTTAAAAAAAAAAAAAAAAAAAAAAAAAAAAAGGGGGACGCCGGAGCTCTTCGAACAGGCCCGTATCCAGAGGGGACGACCCCTGAACATGAACTGTTTGTTGATGAGTTGGTGGGCGCGAGCACCGGATGTGGTGTCCCAGATGTCAAAGAAAGCAGTAGCGGTAGTGCTTGCCTTGGAAGTACGAACTATGCGGGGGTTGCCGCACAGTATGTGAGATGGGGACCATATGGGAGAGGCTTTGAGAGCCGAAGCAACCTCGTCCCGTTCGGTGAGGTGGTCCAGGTCATAGTGAGTACCTTGGAACCGGGGGACGTCAACAATTCGTAGAAACGATTTGGACGTGGGCATGCCGACCCACAGCGTAAAATTGTAGTGGGCCTTGAAATGAGAGGTGATCGCTCCACGGAGGATATCTGTGTCAAGTTCACTGGGGACTTTGTCGGTGGGTACAGAGTACCCATCATACGCGAGTTGAACACCAAGGACCTTCACGCGAAGGCCTTGGCGAGAGAGGATGTCCAAAGACAAGTCCTTGAATAGGGTGGAGAGATTAGCGTCTTTCGCATGATCTCCCACGTCGACGAGCAGCTGGCGCCTAGAGGGGCCATGTGCAGTATATTCTGGGATCTTCCTACCCTTGCGGGAGGGAGGCCTAGTGGAGAGCAGCCGGCGAAGCTGGCTGCTTGATTGAGGCAGCCTTGCGAGCGGTGTCCGCGTAAGAACGGGGAGCCGGGCGCGCAGGGCGTGAGGAGGAAGGGGGCACCGGGGGGGCCTCTGATTCGGGACCACAGGCTTCTTGGCCGGTGGACGGGGTTGAGGAGGAGCAGGGGTGGAGGCAGGCCTGTCAGCCCGACCTTTCCCTTTATCCTGCTGTGCTCGGATAGGAGGCCTAGCCGGCACATTCCTACGAGAGGAGCGTGCGGGCTCAGCCGGTGCCATAACGACGTCGTCGTCTCCAGCTCCGCCGTGGTCAGACCAAGCGGGGGGGGAGGAGAGGCGGAGAGGGTCTGGAGAGTTCGACCGATGGCCAAAGGCCTTCGAATAGTGTCGTCTTCTGCAGTGAATAACTCCGCAACTGCACGGATTGGGAGGATGTTTTTGGGAGTGGGAGTAGTACCCAAGTCCCCAGTAAAGGTCTCGCGGGTGAAATCAATCACCGCTTGAGCCAGGGATGCCCCCATAGGGGATGAATGAAGATCGATGTGTGAGGAATTGACATACCCCACGATCGTTCTGAGTGCCCCAATAATCCTTTGACTATCTTCTACCACGTTGGAATCTCCGTAACTGAGTGATAGGTAGGAGGGGGTCGTCCATATCTTCGTCCTCAGACCTTGCGGCCGACGGAGCGTCGGAAGGCTGGGCGGTGTTGTCCCTGGCAGTAACCATGGGAGTGCGTTGACGAGAACTCTGCCTCGACGACGTGGCAGAGCGACTGGGCTGGGCGGTGCATGCCCCACGTGAAGCAGGGACCGGGCCTTGACTATAGGTATCTCGAACAGCAGGAGCGCCCGCTGTAGGGACCGGGGATGCAGTCGGCGAAGGTTGAGCTGCGGAGAATCTGGTTGTAGGGACCGCAATCCGAACGTGACGATTGCACGGACATTTTCATCTTCACAGACTCGATGGCTTCTGCCCGTCGAGCCGTCGACCCCTCTATCCACTCCGGGCAAGGCCACTCTGTGGCTGTCTGCGAGGCTCTTCAGACCTGGTTCACCCGCAAGGAAGGCCAGTCAATTACCTTTGTGTACGTCCCCTTGCGATTGCAGTGGGACTTACATTATAAAGCACACGAGTACGCAACCGAACTCAAAGTTGCACTGGGCCCACGCCCAGCTACATCATTGACAGCCTTCGTATGCAGGCTGCCCTCTCTCGCGGTGCCTCTTGGAATGTTCTATTCCAGGACCCCGAATATCGAGGACGGAATTTTCTCCAACTCAAAACGGTCGACGGGCCGTTGCACAGCCCGGGGCAAAGACAACCCCTGGGTCCACTTCGCGAACATGAGCTCTCCGCAGCTCTACGCACGCATGTGTAGGTGTATTCTGAATCATGCGCCCATCGGGTCTTATTACTCCCGATTTAATCTCAACGATGGTCATACATCGTGCCCATGTGGGTGTCCTTGGGAGACCCGCACGCATATCCTAACCTGTAAACGGACTTATCGTCCTCCCAGGACCTGCGAGCTTAGGCAGCCAACCACGTTGTGCTACCTTCACTCATTTTGGAGATGAACCCAAAGCGTTCGCCTTCCATTCGGCTCCCCTTGCGGGCGTCAGTTGACAACTGACGTTGGGCATTGTGGGGGGAGTCTTCGGCGGTCTTGATTGGCATGGGCCAATTATCCGCTTGGCTCGTGGTTGTTTGGCTGATCTGGGGTAGGCCGTTTAGGCGGGGCTTGTTCGCCACTTGCTTCGGTGTTCGACTCACTACCTTCACCCAGGACCTGGGCCACGTTACGAACAGCGTCGGTATGTGGGAACCAGGGAGAGCTGGTACTGCTAGTCTTGACTGCTGGACTTGGGCGCCCCCCGCCCTTGTTAGTTATCTCCTGCTGGTGTTGCATTCGCTCCACCCCAGGCTTCCTAAGGCCAGGGTCACTCCTATCCTATATCCCGCGAGGTTGTTCTTTGTAGATAAGTTTCTTTGTGTTTCTTTGTCTGCATCGAGGTTGGCGTTATATCCCCACAGTAGCTACCCCGTTATGTGTTCAGCACGGTCATTTATCGTAGGCTTCAGTGTTTCCAACGGACTCTTAGTAGTTTCGGCGAACAGTTTCTTAGTAGTTACCTGGTCGGGCATTTGTACTTAGCGACCGGACTGCTTTCAGCGCACCGGTATACAAATTGATGATTTAAAAAAAAAAAAGGACCGCCAATCCGAACGGGGGGACGGGCGGCCTTGTGGGTTGCTGTTTAGGCTGACATAGATAGGTAAGACCTAGGCTACGCTTGCCAATGGTGGTAGTGCTGGGGGTGGTTACCCAAGTAAAGCTTTGTGTAGAACGTTTGCGACGATGAGCAGAAATTTCTCACGGTGGATACGTGGCAGTACCGGAACAAGAAAGGATGTGCATTTCACCACACCAAGATGGGTAGTTGGAAGCATTCAGTTTCGCAAAATTGGGCAGGGATGAAGAAGACATGATTGTGCGAAATGGGAGTGATGTGACGTGGTGGTAGTGAGCAGAGACGTGCGGGAACGTGTGCGGAACGTTGTGACGTGATGAGGTGGCGTTCACGAGCACGGGTGCGGCCAGTGCGAGCGAAAACACCGAAGAGTGTGGAAATGAAAAGTTGAGACTTTTCGATGAAATTGAGATTAAAGCGCAATGTGCACGGGGCCCATAACCTGTTAAAGGTGTTGTGTTCGGAAACGTGCAAGACAGCTGTGGTCCGAGTTTCGTGGTCACACTGTATCAGACAGAGTGGCAATGAGGGCCTGAAGTCCGAAGTGAGTAACTAAGTGTATTGAGACTGAACTATGCTATCTATTTGCCTGAAGTCCGAAGTGAGTAACTAAGGAGTTCAAGCGGTGTGCTACAGCTACATAGGTGTCTGTCATGTGATCCCATCAGTCTGAGTCTGAAATATCAATTCTAACAAACGCCAACCTCGATGCAGAAGAAGAGACGAATAGAAACTCATCTACAAAGAACAACCTCGTGGGATATAGGCTAGGAGTGACCCTAGCCTTAGGAAGCCTGGGGTGAAGCGGGTGCATCACCAGCAGGAGATAACTAACAAGGGCGGGGGGCGCCCAAGATCAGCAGCCGAGACCAGCGGTACCAGCTCTCCTGGTTCCCACATACTCAACGCTGTTCGTAACGTGGTCCAGGTCCTGGGTGGGAGCAGTGAGTCGAACACCGATGCACTGTGGCGAACAGGCCCCGCCAGCCTACTACCCAGCAAATCCAAACAACCACGAGCCAAGCGGATAATTGGCCCATGCCAATCAAGACCGCCAAACGAAGACTCCCCACAACGCCCAACATCAGTTGTCAACCGACGCCCGCAAGGGGAGCCGAACGGAAGGCGAACGCTTTTGAGTTCATCTCCAAAAATGAGTGAAGGTAGCACAACGTAGTTGGCTGCCTAAGCTCGCATGTCCTGGGAGGACGATAAATCCGTTTGCAGGTGAGGATATGCGTGCGAAGTTTCCCAAGGACACCCACACGGGCACGATGTATGACCATCGTTAAGATTGAACCAGGAATAATAAGACCCGATGGGCGCATGATTCAGAATACACCTACACATGCGTGCGTAGAGCTGCGGAGAGCTCATGTTCGCGAAGTGAACCCAGGGGTTTTCTTTGCCCCAGGCTGTGCAACGGCCCCGTCGACCGTTTTGAGTTGGAGAAAGTTCCTTCCTCGATATTCGGGGTCTTGGAATAAGACATTCCAAGAAGCGCCACGAGAGGGCAGCCTGCATGCGCAGGCTGTCGAATGATGTAGCTGGGCGTGGGCCCAGTGCGGCTTTGAGTCCGGTTGCGTACTCGTGTGCCTTGTAATGCAGGTCCCACTGCAATCGCGAGGGAACATACACAAAGGTGATTGACTGGCCATCCTTGCGGGTGAACCAAGTCTGAAGAGCCTCACAGACAGCCACGGAGTGGCCCTGTCCGAGTGGATGGAAGGACCTACAGCTCGGTGGGCAGATGCCATCGAGTCTGTGAAAATGAAAATGTCCGTGCAGTCGTCACACGAAGTGGCATTGACGATTGCAGAACGAATGGCATAAAGCTCCGGCGTCAGGGGCGGTGACTTTGCCTGCAACATGTCGGGCACGCCAGCGCTTCGACTCCGCCGCTGAGCAGGATGGAGGCTGCAATGGCTTGATACCGTCCTGAGAGGGGCAGACTTGCATCTGTCCCTGCATAGTATGTCCCGATATTCTCCGAAATCTTGTCGCGGAGCTTGTCGAGGGTGTTTGGTGCGCTGCTTCAACTCCTTGTCGGCGTTGCCGCAAGAAATCTTGCAGTCATCGAAATAGACTTGGTCCGCAGCGGTCCAGAAGTCAAACACCCGGTCTGGAGAGCAGGTTCATCGGGAGTAGAGTCTCCGTCAGAGCAAGGACATTAGTGTCGGACTCAAAAGAGTCCCACTAGTGCGGAAGATTTCCGGTTCAGACATAGTCTGAATCGAAGGGAAGGATGCGGCGCGATAGTGCCGCAGTTAAAGCGAGAGAGGAAGGCTCTCACAGGATGTGTCGGGGTCAGGGTGGCAAACCGATAATCAGCTCGCTCAGACAGACGACGAAGAAGGAGATTGATGGGGGGTGGCCAGCAAGGGCCTCCACTCCACCAGTCGGTGAGGTGCGGAATGCACCAGTAATCCACAATGCAGCGGAATGCTGCATTGTAGAGAGATGATGAAGGGCACCTTTGCAGCAAGCAGCTGCAAAGTACCAAAGGCGAAAGCCATACGTAACTATGGGGAGTACGTAGGCGTGATAAAGGACGCGCTTCTGGACAGGGCGCAGTCCTCGAGTGGAACTACCAAGCATCTTCATCGCCTTGACGGTCGACAGAGCCTTGGTAGAGTAATATCGGACATGCTCAGTAAAAGTGAGCTTGCGATCAAGTAGAAACCCAAGTACCGCCAGTACAGCTTGGGTTTGAGAGGGTTTGCGCCGGTATATGGAGCGTAGCCCAAATCGACAGGGGGATTGTCTCTAGAGTGCGACCGGTCGAAGTGGAATACTTCAGACTTGTCGTGCTCCAGTGCGAGTCCAAATTTCTTGAACAGTTATATCATACACCTACTGTACACTGCTTATATAATCTACCTTGTATCATACACCTACTGTACATTGCTTATATAATCTACTATGTGAATTAACTTGTTTTTTACACACTTGTATTCAATTTAGTCTGAGCCAAAATCACTGGTCTCTGCTTCACTAGAATCACTAGTCTCTTCATCCAATCCTAATTCATCATTTTCATCATCACTATCTGAAGACTCTGCCTTTCTTTTCTGCTTTGCAATGTCATATTTTGTGTGGTAAAATAGCATTGTGTGTAGAAACCAGTTGAAATTGCCAGGTGTCATATATATATAAGAAAAGATTCAAAACCACCCAGTCATGCATTTAATTGTTCACACACTTGTGTATTAAAGGCTTTCTGGGCATATGCATTGCCATTATCATCATATGCAATAATTACAAGATTTAGAGCTGAACTATCACCCAGAGAAGGATTGCAGTACTTTTGACAAAGATAATCATTGGCTTGGTGATTAATATAATGGTAAGTGTCCACAATAAATTTTAATGTTTTTTCTACATAGCATCCCAACTTCTATTGGTAACAGCTGTTTGCAACACTTGACATCTTTTGTCAATACATATGTAATCAAGACAAGATTCTTTTGTCTTATAAACAGACTGCAAAAACTTTAATATATTAGTTGTGGATTCAGACCTATCAAATTTTGTCCATGCATCTGACAGCCAGGCATCACCAGGCTCACTGAGAGTCATGCAGAGAATGACAGAACCACAATATATCAATAGAACAACTGACTGGCTACAGATGTGTACAGTGCATAAGGTCTAAGATAAGTCTATATCAAGGAAATGGGGTTTGGGGATCATAGTCACATGAACATAAATGTATAAGATAAGATAATATGGAAAGGGGCTGTGGTAAGACTGGGGCGCCAGGCTTACAGCATCTATATTATTTAAGGAGCTAAATACATGATAATAATAGCAATAATAATAATAAATACCATGATCAGGACCTATGGTGGAAGAGCCTTTGTCCCGATGTACATGGCCTGCAGTAATGGTGGTGAACACAACCAAACAATCAGCAGCAGTGAGAGGGCCACTGCTCTGGTTGGAGATTTCCATAGGATAATCAACATCAGCCACAGTGGTGGAAGGTGCACTGGGCTGATGTGGTGGTAGATAGGCAATGGCACAGGTAAACCCGCAGTTATTGCACCAGCAATCTGTACCCTACCCGTGGGGTAACCCTACCTGTAAACCTATGGGTTTACCCGTCAAAAACAGCCTAAAAATGTTCAAATTGGCCCATAATTGAAGGAGATATGGCTAATTTTGAAGAATTTTGCGAAATGAGTCATATCTTCCTCAGTTTTGGTCCGAAAAATATGTTTTTAGACTCGTTCAAAAGCTGACGGGTAGGGCTATTGTAAACCATACTCTACCCGCGCGGTACCCGTACCCCTAACCCGTGTAGGTTACCCCAACTGGTGCCATTGCCTAGTGGTAGGCCTGAAGGCTTGGAAAGGGACTCACTATCAGCAGCAACAGTGGGAAGCATGGACACAGTGAGAGGGGGAGGGAGAACTGGGAGGGCACTCAGGAGGGGCTACCAAGGTGGCAGCCCTGTCAAGCTTCCGTGCGACACTAAAAAGCAAACATAAAATTAATATATCTATATTTTTGAATGAAAAAGGGGGAGGGTTATGCGTACGGTTTGAGGTGGGTGAGGGGGCCCTTGCAGCCTCTGCAGTGTCCTCCTGATGTTGCTGTGTCAAAGTTTTACAGCTGTGAGGGGTGGTATGGGTTGGTTAGCACCGGAAATGCTCACAAAAGTGAGCGCATGCACATTTTTGAGGGTGCCTTGCCTCTGGCACCCTTCCCCTCACCCTCATCAGCCTCTGCTCCTTCTTCCTCTGCTGCGGTTTTTGTCTGTTTGGTGGCCAACTCGTCGACATTTGACTGGTTCCACTTATGAAACACGCGGCTTGGGAGGGGAAAAGGGGAGCGGCAGTGGCGGCAGTGCACAATTTGAGGGGTAATTCCCACTTGCTGGGTGGCAGTGGGCATTTCATAGAAAGAGGAGGGAGTGGAGAGGGAGGGGAGAGGGAGGGGATGGATGTTTAGGTGGTGGGGAAGGAGAGGGAGAGTAGATGGAGGGAAAAGGAAGCAAGAACCGAACCAACAAAGGGGTGATGTGGCATGGAAACTGTGATGCCGGCTGTTGCCAAGATGCCTAAATCAGGCGTGTTTGATGGACAGATTTTCGGACTGTTTAAGAGTCCAAAAATATGTCCGGCCGATGACAGGTTAGGATGCTTGTGGGTGGTGGCAGTGCTGTAGCAAGTGGCTGTGCACTCTTCGGACATTCCCATGCTTTCACTTTTCAGTGATCTGCTCGGTTTTCCTTGTTCCCTCCTTATTTTTTCCCATCTCTTCATATTTTTGTCTTTCCCCCTGTACATATAGCAACATGTAAGTTATATTATGTATATAAACCAGTTATATCTGTATTAATGGTGTATTACCTCTAGATCTTTTCTGATCTTGTATTGATTAAATCCTGATCAGCCAAACCAATAACTTTGAACTATGGATAGCAATTCTGATGGTATGTTCTAAGTTAAATTGAATACCTAATATTTATTAAGCTGAATTTAGAATATGAAAATGCTTTTGGGGCCATGGATTATGCCAATATCTATGGTTCACTGGGTGAAAAAGATTTACAGCTACAGTGACTCAAAAACTGTCCAGATGTTTTGAAACTGAACTTAAACTGACTATAATGACATGTAATCTTAATGAAATTATATGATTTAAAATATACTAGAAATTCTTAGATCACAGCTTTCAGGAGATATAACATATGTTTGTATTTATTTGGTTAATATATTATTATTAAATACTTTATAAAAATAACACATCCCGGACAGTTTCTTTGCGGCCTGTTGGAATATGGGTATCTATATAAACTAGTACTTTGTGTGACCAAACTTTGCTTTCAAAACATCTAAAACTCTTCTAGACATACTATTGATTGATTTCACATAGTCTTCCTTGGGTATTTCCTCCCATTTCTCCAGTATTCTGCCCTACAACTCCTGGATACCCTTTGGAGCATTTTTGTATTCCACAAAAGCACATTTTGAGAATATGCCACAAATTTTTGATTGAATTGAGATCTAGTTATTATGCTGGTCAGTCCACAAGCTCTATTTTATGGTCTTTAAGCTATTTCTGAGCCTTTTGGATGTGTGCTTGAGGTCATTATCTTGCTAAAAATAAAATTATTCTGATTAAGGTTGTAATACTCAGAGTTTGGAAGACATAGTCATCCAAAATGCTTACATAGAGTTCTCCATACATCTTGCCTTCTATCCTGCACATGTAGCCAACACCACTTGTTGTTATACGACTCCAAATCATCATATATTCTTCTCCAAATTTGATGGTTTTCTCAGTACTTTACCATCCCCCACACAGTCCATATGGACTCCAGTGGACTCCAGTGGACTCCACTGGACTTGCCTATATACTGAGTGTAAAAGGTAAACAGAGTCCAGTGGACTCCAGTGGATTCCACTGCACTTTAGTAGATCTTATACTATACATTGAATATGGACTAAAATAACTGTAGTCCACTGAGTCCACTGGAGTCCACTGGACTTGACACAGTAAATAAATTCAATCTTAACATAAATTCAGATTAGTGGAATAAAGTATATTAATAACTATTTAATACATTACTACATATCTACATGCGAGGGCTAAGACAAAAGGAAGAAAAAAGATAATAAAATAAAAATAAAAAAGGGGAGCAGGAGCAGTACTTTACCATCGTACGTGTCGTCCGTCGGGTCGTCCGTCGGGTCATCGGTACCGCATCCATTATCCATCGCTGTCGCAGCCGCCGTACCCGTCCTTGTCGCTGTCACAGCCGCCGTCCGGCCCTCGTCCCTGCCATCCGCGTCCGTCTCATCCCTGCCCAGCCGCCGTCTGCGTCTCGTCCTCGTCCGGTCATCAACCTCTGTCGCGTTGGGTTGGCTGTCGCCTGGCTCCGACCGACGAGGTGGTGGTGGTGGTAGTCGGAAGAAAGGTTGGGGTTGTTCATTTGATGGTTGTCGTGCCAATCAGCTGATGCACAGGCACATGTGCGCATCACATGTGCTTGTGAAATTTGACCCCGCAGACTGAACAAAATACAAAATTATCCATAGGGAGACTTTGCTCCCAAGTGTATTTAACTATTGTTTCATTTAATTGTTATTTCATAGAGTTTATTTCAATTGATTTTACTCTTTATTTTTTGCAATTAATATTAATAACTAATGATCATACCGGATATTGTGTTAATTATTGCATCCAGTGGACTCCAGTGGATTCAACTGGACTCCACTGGACTCCACTGGACTGTGCTAATAAATATATTATTTGTTGTTGTTCAGTGAATATTCAAGCCCCAGTCAGTGGACTCCAGGTGGACTCCAGTGGACTTGACTGGACTCATAATCACTGGACTGAGACTGGACTGAAAATTTGGCAGGAGTCCAGTGCGAGTCCAGTGGACTCAGTGGACTACAGTCCAGTTCCAGTCCAGTGGACTGGACAATCTGTCA
>JAJIRX010000383.1:0-11058 GCA_023853785.1 Psilocybe azurescens | reverse complement strand
AAATCACGCAGTCGCTCTACACCAACGCCAGTTCATTCTAGACATTCTAGAGCGCTACAACATGACCAATTGCAGCCCTGTGCTGACTCCGATGATTCTGGCACTGTTCTCCTGGGGAAATGGGCGCTTCGTCACCAGAAGATTTGCAATTCATGCAAAATGTTCCCTATCTCAGCTGCATTGGTTCGCTTCAATATCTAGCCTCTATGACCCGCAGTGACATTGCACATGTTGTTGCCTATCTTGCGCTTTAACAGCAATCCTGGTCCGAAGCACTGGGCAGCAGTCAAACATCTTTTGCGCTATTTGAAGGTGCAGCTTGATCACAAGTTGCACTACTCGGGCGAGCTGGGTCTAGACATGTTCAGCACCTACTGTGATGCATCTCATGGCATTGCAAAGAAGACACCGGACGCTCTACAGGTGGTTATGTGTGCATCATGGCTGGTGGTGCGGTTGGCTGGAGCAGCAAATTGCAAGGAATTGTTGCACTTTCTACCACTGAAGCAGAGTTCATTGCAGCTGTTGAAGCAGGCAAGGAGATTGCATGGATGCGCAACATTCTACGCGAATTTGGCTACCACATTGATAAGCCTTCGACTCTTCACATTGACAACCAATCTGCGATCAGCGTCTCCAAGAATCCCGAACACCATGGGCATGAAGCACCTGGACCTGCGCTTCTACTGGCTGCGCGATGCAGTAAATGACAAGATGATCAACCCTACGTTTGTTTCAACTGATGAGCAAGTTGCAGACATTCTTACCAAGGCTCTGCCTGCTGCGAAGGTTGAGTTCTGCAGAGAGGAGATGGGGATTTATGTTTAGAGTATATTTCATTCTTTTTATTTCTGAGACTGTTCAGATCACAGGGGGATGTTAGAATTGATATTTCAGACTCAGACTGATGGGATCACATGACAGACACCTATGTAGCTGTAGCACACCGCTTGAACTCCTTAGTTACTCACTTTGGACGTCAGGCAAGTAGATAGCATAGTTCAGTCTCAATACACTCAGTTACTCACTTTGGACTTCAGGCCCTCATTGCCACTCTGTCTGATACAGTGTGACTACGAAACTCAGACCACAGCTGTCTCGCACGTTTCGAACTCGCCACCTTTAACAGCCTTGGGGCGATGATTCGGGCCTTGTAGCGTTCAATGGAGCCGTCTGAATTGCGTTTAATGCGAAACACCCAGCTAGAGCCAATAGCCTTTTCACCTTGTGGGAGGTCCACAATGTCCCATGCGGTTTT
Organism: Psilocybe azurescens; assembly: GCA_023853785.1. NCBI lineage: Eukaryota > Fungi > Basidiomycota > Agaricomycetes > Agaricales > Agrocybaceae > Psilocybe > Psilocybe azurescens. Next base: position 9,800 of record JAJIRX010000383.1, on the reverse strand, counting down.
GAAGCAAGGTGTTGTATTCAGAAAGTGCTGCTTGCCCATCGCCAGAATCATCGCTCTTCATGGCCTGCTTGTAGTTGTGTGGGTCAGATGTCGAAGCAGCTCCTGCAAATTGAACTTCATCCATATTGTCATCTAGAGACAGATTTGACTCGTTATCGTCTTTTTTTTTTTTTTTTTTTTATATCATCAATTTATTTACCGGTGCGCGAAAGCAGTCCGGTCGCTAAGTACAAATGCCCAACCAGGTAACTACTAAGAAACTGTTCGCCGAAACTACTAAGAGTCCGTTGGAAACACTGAAGCCTACGATAAATGACCTTGCTGAACACATAACGGGGTAGCTATTGTGGGGATATAACGCCAGCCTCGATGCAGAGCAGGAAACCAAACCTATCTACAAAGAACAACCTCATGGGATATAGGGTAGGAGTGACCCTAACCTTAGGAAGCCTGGGGTGGAGCAGAAGCAACACCAGCAGGAGATAACTAACAAGGCGGGGGTGCCCAAGTCCAGCAGCCGAGACTAGCGGTACCAGCTCTCCCTGGTTCCCATATACTCGACGCCGTTCGTAACGTGGTCCAGGTCCTGGGTGAAGGTAGTGAGTTTTTTTTTTTTTTTTTTTTTTTTAAATCAACAATTTGTATACCGGTGCGCGAAAGCAGTCCGGTCGCTAAGTACAGATGCCCGACCAGGTAACTACTAAGAAACTGTTCGCCGAAACTACTAAGAGACCGTTGGAAACACTGAAGCTTACGATAAATGACCGTGCTGAACACATAACGGGGTTTGAAGGTAGTGAGTCGAACACCAAAGCGAGTGGCGAACAAGCCCCGCCGAAACGGCCTACCCCAGCATAGCCAAACAACCACGAGCCAAGCGGATAATTGGCCCATGCCAATCAAGACCGCCAAACGAAGAATCCCCCGACTCGTTATCGTCTGCAGCAGAAGAAGGAGCAGGTGCAACCTTCCACCATTCACTAGGGGGCTTTGGGGGCGCGTGTAGAGCGGCGAGATGGCTCAATTGTGCCCTTAGGCGGACGAGGAACGCGAGCAGCGCGTATTGGAGCTTGTACGGGTGCAGGGTGCTGCTGAGTATGTTCTGGGATGATTGGGATGATTTGTGCGTTATCTGGCTGAGGCAGTGCGACTGGCGGCTGAGGAACAGCGTTGGGTGCGAGCTGAGGCTGTAGTATCACATTTGGGTCATTTGGCGCAATTTCGGGCTCAGGAGCAAGGATGTCATCCCCCGGAATCTGGTACATCAGGGAAGGTCACAGGAGTGCCAACAGGTGTCAGGTTCACTGGAGACGTCCGCTTGAGGCCTGGAAAGCTCCTTTCATCGAAGATAGCTTGTTCTGAGATAATGAACTTCTTGGTGACTGGATTGTAAAACTGCCAACCCTTGTACCCAGATGGATACCCAACAAAGATACACTTCTCTGTGTGCGATTGCAGTGATTTGCGCTTGTCTCGCTGAATATAGACATATGCAGTGCACCCAAACACCCGGAAATGGCTAATATCGGGTTTCTTCTTGTACCAAGCAGTATAGGCGTTGTAGCAGGCAGAGGCGCAGTTGGGAGTCGATTCCACACATGGACATAAGCAGAGACAGCCAGGACCCAAAATGACGCAAGTAGATTGGATTCATCTAACGTAGCAGTAGCATGGTCAGAAATGGTGCGATTTGCGCGCTCTGCAACTCCATTCTGCCGGGGCCTGTTCCTGGTGCTGTGACGTCGTACAATGCCGCACTGATCAGTGAATTTGATGAAAGTAGCTGACATATATTCCCCAGCATTGTCATCTTGAATAGCCTTGATTTTAGCGTTCAGCTGGTTCTCTGCATATGCTTTGAACATCTTAAATGCCTCAAAAGTGTCGCTCTTTCGCTTTAAGAACAGTACAGCATGCAGCTTGGTACAGTCATCAAGGAAAGTGATCCAGTAGCGATATCCCTCTGGACTGGCAACAGGGAGAGGTCCATGAAGGTCAGAATGGATCAGCTCAAGTGGTTCAAGTGATTCTCTTGTGGAGCTGGGAAATGGTGCAGATGTCATTTTGCCTGCCAGACATGCCTCGCAAATCGGATTGGGCTGATCTTTGGAGGTAACGACGAGACCGAACACAAGATCGCCAGCTTAGGCAGCCAACTACGTTGTGCTACCTTCACTCATTTTGGAGATGAACCCGAAAGCGTTTGCCTTCTGCTCGGCTCCCTCGCGGGCGTCGGGTTGACAACTGACGTTGGGCATTGTGGGGGAGTCTTCGTTCGGCGGTCTTGATTGGCATGGGCCAATTATCCGCTTGGCTCGTGGTTGTTTGGCTATGCTGGGGGTAGGCCGTTTCGGCGGGGCTTGTTCGCCACTCACTTTGGTGTTCGACTCACTACCTTCACCCAGGACCTGGACCATGTTACAAACGGCGTTGAGTATGTGGGAACCAGGGAGAGCTGGTACCGCTAGTCTTGGCTGCTGGGCTTGGGCGCCCCCCGCCCTTGTTAGTTATCTCCTGCTGGTGTTGCATCTGCTCCACCCCAGGCTTCCTAAGACCAGGGCAGGGTCACTTGTCTATATCCCGCGAGGTTGTTCTTTGTAGATAAGCTAGTTTTCTCTTTCTTATTCCGCATTGAGGTTGGCGTTACATCCCCACATTATTTACCCCGTTATGTGTTCAGCACGGTCATTTATCGTAGGCTTCAGTGTTTCCAACGGACCCTTAGTAGTTTTGGCGAACAGTTTCTTAGTAGTTACCTGGTCGGGCATTTGTACTTAGCGACCGGACTGCTTTGGCGCACCGGTATACAAATTGATGAGTTAAAAATAAAAAATAAATAAATAAAAAATAGCGCATATTAGAGCTTGTACGGGTGCAGCGTGCTGCTGAGCATGTTCTGGGACGATTGGGATGATTTGTGCGTTATCTGGCGGAGGCGGTGCGACTGGCCGCTGAGGAGCGACAGGAACATTGTTGGGTGCGAGCTGAGGCTGTGGTATCACATGTGGATTGTTTGGCGCAATTTCGGGCTCAGGAGCTGAAGTTGTCATCCCCCAGAATCTGGTACATCAGGGAAGGTCACAGGAGTGCCAACAGGTGTCAGGCTCACTGGAGATGTCCGTTTGAGGCCTGGAAAGCTCCTTTCATTGAAGATGGCTCGTTCTGAGATAATGAACTTCTTGGTGACAGGATTGTAAAACTGCCAACCCTTGTACCCAGTTTTTTTTTTTTTTTTTTTTTTATTTTTTTTTAAATCATCAATTTGTATACCGGTGCTGAAAGCAGTCCGGTCGCTAAGTACAAATGCCCAACCAGGTAACTACTAAGAAACTGTTCGCCGAAACTACTAAGAGTCCATTGGAAACACTGAAATCTACAATAAATGACCGCTAAACACATAACAGGGAAATTACTGTGGGGATATAACGCCAACCTCAATGCAAGAGAAGAAACAGATAGAAACTTATCTACAAAGAACAACCTCGGGATATAGGATAGGAGTGACCCTAGCCTTAGGAAGCCTGGGGTGGAGCAAATGCAACACCAGCAGGAGATAACTAACAAGGGCGGGGGCGCCCAAGTCCAGCAGCCAAGACTAGCGGTACCAGCTCTCCCTGGTTCCCACATACTCAACGCCGTTCGTAACGTGGCCCAGGTCCTGGGTGAAGGTAGTGAGTCGAACACCAAAGCGAGTGGCGAACAAGCCCCGCCTAAACGGCCTACCCCAGCATAGCCAAACAACCACGAGCCAAGCGGATAATTGGCCCATGCCAACCAAGTCCGCCGAACGAAGATTCCCCCACAATGCCCAACGTCAGTTGTCAACCGACGCCCGCAGTGGGAGTCAAGCGGAAGGCGAATGCTTTAGGGTTCATCTCCAAAAATGAGTGAAGGTAGCACAACGTGGTTGGCTGCCTAAGCTCGCAAGTCCTGGGAGGACGATAGGTCCTTTGCAGGTGAGGATGTGCGTGCGGGTTTCCCAAGGACACCCACACGGGCACGATGTATGACCATCGTTGAGATTGAACCGTGAATAATAAGACCCGATGGGCGCATGATTCAGAATACACCTACACATGCATGCGTAGAGCTGCGGAGAGCTCATGTTCGCGAAGTGAACCCAGGGGTTTTCTTTGCCCCCAGGCTGTGCAACGGCCCCGTCAACTGTTTTGAGTTGGAGAAAGTTCCTTCCTCAATATTCGGGGTCCTGGAATAATACATTCCAAGAAGCGCCCGCTGAGAGGGCAGCTGCATGCGCAGGCTGTCGAATGATGTAGCTGGGCGTGGGCCCAGTGTGACTTTGAGTTCGGTGGCGAACTTGTGTGCTTTGTAAGTCCCACTGCAATCGCTGGGGACGTACACAAAGGTGATTGACTGGCCGTCCTCATGGGTGAACCAAGTCTGAAGAGCCTCGCAGACAGCCACGGAGTGGCCCTGTCCAGAGTGGATAGAAGGATCAACAGCTCGGCGGGCAGAGGCCATCGAGTCTGTGAAAATGAAAATGTCCGTGCAATCGCCACGCGAGGTCGCATTGACTATTGCAGAACGGATGGCATAAAGCTCCGCATCTGGAGCGGTGACTTTGCCTGCGACATGTCTAGCGCGCCAGCCGACTCTGCCGCTGAACATGATGGAGGCCGCAATGGCTTGATACCGTCCTGAGAGGGGCAGACTGGCATCTGTCCCTTCATAATAGGTCCCGATATTCTCCGAGATCTTATCCCAGAGCTTGTCGAGGTGTTTGGTGCGCTGCTTTAATTCCTTGTCGGCGTTGCCATGAAATCTTGCAGTCATCGAAGTGGACTTGGTCCGCGAAAGCGGTCCATCAGTCGAACACCTGGTCTGGAGAGCGGGTTCATCGGGAGGAGGGTCTCCATCAGAGCAAGAACATTAGTGTCGGACTCAAAGAGGGTCCCACTGGTGCGGAAGATCTCCGGTTCAGACATAGTCTGGATCGAGAGAGTAGGATGCGGCGCGATAGTGCCGCAGTTAAAGCGAGAGAGGAAGGCTCTCACCGGATGGGTCGGTCAGAGTGGCAAACCGATAGTCGGCTTGCTCAGACAGATGGTGAAGAAGAAGATTGATAGGGGGAGGCCCGCAAGGGCCTCCACCCCACCCGTCGGAGAGGTGCGAAATGCACCAGTAATCCACAATGCAGCGAACGCTGCATTGTAGAGAAGATGATGGAGGGCACCTTTGCAGCGAGCAGCTGCAAAGTACCAAAGGCGAAAGCCATAATGTAACTATAGGAAGTACGCAGGCTCCATCCTTTCTTGTTCCGGTACTGCCACATAGCCACCGTGAGAAAAACTTGCTCATCGTCAACAACGTTCTCAACGAAGATCTACTTGGGTAACCACCCCCAGCATTACCACCATTGCAGCGTTAGCTTTGGGTGTCCAAAGCTATGCCGCCTAAACAGCAACCCACAAGGCCACTGTCCCCTTTTCGGTCGGTGACCTCTTCAGCCAGATCCCCCGCAGCTCAACCTTCGTCGACTGCATCCCCAGCTCAAACAGCGAAGCGCTCCTGCTGTTCGAGAGACCTATAGTCAAGGCCCAGTCCCTGCTTCACGTGGGGCATGCACCGCCCAACCCAGTCGCTCTGCCACGTCGTCGAGGGCAGAGTTCTTGACATCGCACTCCCACGGTTACTGCCAGGGACAACACCGCCCAGCCTTCCGACGCTCCGTCGCCCGCAAGGTCTGAGGATGAAGATATAGACGACCCCCTCTTACCTATCACTCAGTTACGGAGATTCCGACGTGGTAGAAGATAGTCAAAGGATTATCGGGCACTCAGAACGATCGTGGGGTATGTCAATTCCTCACACATCGATCTTCATTCATCCCCTATGGAGGCATCCCTGGCTCAAGCGGTGGTTGACTTCACCCGCGAGACCTTTAATGGGGACTTGGGTACTACTCCCACTCCCGAAAATATCCTCCCAATCCGTGCGGTTGCGGAGTTATTCACTGCAGAAGACGACACTATTCGAAGGCCTTTTGGCCATCGGTCGGAACTCTCCAGACCCTCTCCGCCTCTCTCCTCCCCCCCCCGCTTGGTCTGACCACGGCGGAGCTGGAGACGACGACATCATTATGACACCGGCTGAGCCCGCACGTTCCTCTCATGGAATGCACCGGCTAGGAGGTCTTTACCCTCACCCATATATTCGGTGGAGTCCACCAACTCCGGCATGGAGTTGGTGGACTCCACATGAGTTTGGTGACCTTTTTTGGCAGGTATCCCAGCCATTTAGGGTGGAGGCTCCACATGGAGTCCAGCCGGAATTGGCCCATCCTCCATATGGACCAATGTGGAGGATGTGGAAACTCCATCTGGACTCCATGTGGAACTTCATTTGGAGTTCATGTGGAGTCCATATGGAGTTCCACATCCTCTACATGGATTCTATTTGGATTTAACCTCAACTGAATAATCTTGGCCATCCTATATTTGTATTGATAAAGGTTGCCAAGTCCTTTGAACAAGTATTGTAAAAAACTTGGGAAACTTGGCAAAAACTAGTCAATTTATTGTTGATTCATATCATTATATCAACCATCAAACAAGTGATTATCTATGCTGTAAATGGTGTAATCCAGCTCCATTAAATGGTTCTGCTCCAAATCTTGTGGTTCTAGCAAAAACTAAAGATGGAACAGAATATTTTCAACAAGCATTTAATATATGAGCATGTGAACAATTAAATTCATTGTTAGGTGGCTTTGATTCAATTCTAAAGCACATGAAATCTGGGAATTTTGATTGGTTTTTACATTCAATGCTGTTCTATCACACTCAAAATGTCATTCAAAAGCAGAAACAAAGAGAAAAGCCTCATCAAATTGATGATACTGAAGATAATGAAGAAGAAGAAAAGAATGAAAACTATATTAAAAGACACTGGGATATAGAAGATAATTAGGCATAAGAGTGTAGCAAAAGAAGTGTATTCTAGTGTACCACTATAAATTATTTGATTTAATTTAAAGACTTTAAGAGCTTCATATAAACTTCTTACAGATAATCTATTTATAAGCTTGTAAGTCTACTACTCACTTAGATAATGAATTTAAAATAAATATACAAAAGCTCCATCTAGATTCTATCTAGACCTTGGCTATACTAATAAAAAATAAAGAATATTAAGACCTATATGGAGTCTATACAGAGTCCATGTGGAGTCCATGCAGAGTCCATATGGAGTTCAGGTGGGCTCCATCTGGCCTCAAGTGGAATTGTATGGAGTCCAAGTGAACTCCAAGTGGACTCCATCTGGACTCCACTTATCAAAGATGACTTTTTGAACATTTAAATATGTTCCAGGTGGACTCCATGTGGAGTCCACCACTTTTGTATAGAGTCAGTGGACTCCATATGGAGTATATGGGTGGAGGTAAAGTACACCGGCTAGGCCTCCTATCCGAGCACAGCAGGATAAGGGAAAGGTCGGCTGACAAGCCTGCCTCCACCCCTGCTCCTCCTCAACCCCGTCCACCGGCCAAGAAGCCTGTGGTCCCTAATCAGAGGCCCCCCCGGTACCCCCTTCCTTCTCACGCCCTGCGCGCCCGGCTCCCCGTTCTTACACGGACACCGCTTCGCAAGGCTGCTCAATCAAGCAGCCAGCTTCGCCGGCTGCTCCTCCACCTAGGCCTCCCTCCCGCAAGGGTAGGAAGATCCCAGAATATACTGCACATGGCCCTCTAGGCGCCAGTTGCTCGTCGATGTGGGAGACCATGCGAAAGATGCTAATCTCTCCACCCTATTCAAGGACTTGTCTTCGGACGTCCTCTCTCGCCAAGGCCTTCGCGTGAAGGTCCTTGGTGTTCAATTCTGCATACGATGGGTACTCTGTACCCACCGACAAAGTCCCCAGTGAACGTGACACGGATATCCTCCGTGGAGCGATCACTTCTCATTTTAAGGCCCACTACAAGTTCACGCCATGGGTCGGCATGCCCACGTCCAAATCGTTTCTACGAATTGTTGACGTCCCCTGGTTCTAAGGTACGCACTATGACCTGGACCACCTCACCGAACGGGACGAGGTTGCCTCGGCTCTCAAAGCCTCTCCCATCTGGTCCCCATCTCACATACTGTGCAGCAACCCCGCATAGTTCGCACTTCCAAGGCAAGCACTACCGCCACTGCTTTTTTGACATCTGGGACATCGCATCCGGTGCTCGCGCCCGCCAACTCATCGACAAACAGTTCATGTTCAGGGGTCGTCCCCTCTGGATACGGGCCTGTTCGAAGAGCTCTGGCGTCCCCCCTGCACTCGGTGTTGGAGGTGGGGCCACCCCGTCGGTCGCTGTCATGCGGCTGCCGCTAAATGCCCGCGTTGCTCTGGTCCTCACAAGCTGGAGGAGCACCACGCCGTTGCATCTTGTTGCAAAGGGAATCCAAAGGCAAACCCCCGCGAGGCTCCAACGCCTTCTGGGGAGCCATGCCCTCATAACCCTCGCTGCCCCAACTGTGGAAAGAATCATGGTGCCCATGAGCGCGCTATGTTCTGGAGTCACAGGTTCGATCCTCTCTGGGCTGCTGAGAAATATCGTCAGGTACGAGCGAATTCCATCGCGCACCGTCAATCCCTAACCACTGGTCATTAGAATGAGTCAAACCGTCCAGGACCTTCCGGTTAGAATCTTGAGTTTCAACTGCGCAAAGTCCAGCCTAAGCATAGAAACTATACTCAACATTTTGTATTAGCATACGATATTGTTTTTATCCAAGAACCTCCCTGGAGGTTTGTACGCACCGCACCGTCTACTTCTCGTAAGTCTGGCGATGATGTTATCGGCGCCCCATTGCATCCTTCGTGGCTGCCTATGGTATGTATTCCCGAACCCGACTCTCGCCCAAGAGTTATGGCCTATGCTGTCTAACCGGCCGAAAGAGTTTCGTCCATCCATGCGTCGCGATCTTATCGATCATCGCGACGTACTCATCCTTAGCCTGTTCACAAACGGACAGTGCTATAATCTGATGAACGTCTACTCAGACGATACCCATACAGCCGCTCTCCTCCTAGCGGAGGAGGCGGCCTCACCTCCGCCCTTCATCTATTTGGGGGTGACTTTAACATTCATTCCCAGGAATGGGATGGAGGCCATCATGGCCATCCAGGAGTTTCCACTCAGCTCCTTAACACTGCGGCGGAACTAGGCTTGCAACGGGTTCTTTTAGAATCCGCCAACCTTCTACCCCCGCATCCAAGGCTTTCGCTCTACAGGTGCGATCGACTTGGTACTCCGTGCAACCGGACCAGACCCTGACAGCGCAGGTCACCCGGGTACACAATGCCATGGGCGAAGTCGGATCATATCCCTGGCTAGCTACTACTTTATCTATCTCTGCTGATTCTGGGGCCACGCCCGCAGAGCTCTCAAATCCGACAAAGAGGAGCAAATCCGCTTTGTCAGAGTCATTGAGGAGAGTTTGCCATGAAAGTGGACGAACACGCTCCTCTCAACACACACCTGACCAGATTGACGCGGTGGCGTAAGCTATTGCTGATTCGCTTCCTGCAGCATGGAAGCCTGCTCCAGAGTGTCACTATTACGAGGCGCTCAAAACTGTGGTGGACGGATGAGTGCTCAGTCGCACTTCAGGCCTACCGGGGTATGGCCTCCCGGAGGACTGGAAGCTTTACCGAAAGGCGGTCAAAAACGCCAAATGGGTTTTCTTTGATTCCAGAATCACAGAAATATCCATTACCAACAAGCGCACTTGGGACCTCATGTCTTGGGTCCAACAGCGCAAGTACCACCGTAAGGCTATTCAATATCAGGG
>JAJIRX010000381.1:0-11529 GCA_023853785.1 Psilocybe azurescens | reverse complement strand
TGCCCCCATGGGGGATGAATGAAGATTGATGTGTGAGGAGTTGACATACCCCACGATCGTTCTGAGTGCCCCAATAATCCTTTGACTATCTTCTACCACGTCGGAATCTCCGTAACTGAGTGCTAGGTAAGAGGGGGTCGTCCATATCTTCGTCCTCAGACCTTGCGGGTGACAGAGCGTCGGAGGGCTGGGCAGTGTTGTCCCTGGCAGTAACCGTGAGAGTATAATGACGAGAACTCTGCCTCAACGACGTGGCAGAGCGACTGGGTTGGGCGGTGCGTGCCCCACGTGAAGCAGGGACTGGGCCTTGACTATAGGTTTCTCAAACAGCGGGAGTGCTCGCTGTTTGAGCCGGGGATGCAGTCGACGAAAGTTGAGCTGCGGATGGTTTGACTCTGGAGGCCGCCGTCTGAAAGGGGGACGGTGGCCTTGTGGGTTGCTGTTTAGGCAGCATAGCTGTGGAGACCCAAGCTAATACTGCCTGTGGTGGTAATGCTGGGGATGGTTACCCAAGTAGATCTTCGTTGAGAACTTTGTTGACGATGAGCAAGTTTTTCTCACAGTGGCTATGTGGCAGTACCGGAACAAGAAAGGATGCTGCAACTCCATTCTGCTGGGGTCTGTTCCTGGTGCTGTGACGTTGTACAATGCCGCACTGATCAGTGAATTTGATGGAAGCAGCTGACATATATTCCCCAGCCTTGTCATATTGAATAGCCTTGATTTTAGCGTTGAGCTGGTTCTCTGCATAAGCTTTGAACGTCTTAAAAGCCTCAAAAGCGTCACTCTTTGCTTTAAGAACATTACAGCATGCAGCTTGGTACAGTCATCAAGGAAAGTGATCTTTTTTTTTAAATCATCAATTTGTATACCAGTGCGCTGAAACCAGTCCGGTCGCTAAGTACAAATGCCTGACCAGGTAACTACTAAGAAACTGTTCGCCGAAACTACTAAGAGTCCGTTGGAAACACTGAAGCCTACGATAAATGACCGTGCTGAACACATAACGGGGTAACTAATGTGGGGATGTAACGCCAACCTCGATGCAGAGTGAGAAAGAGAAGAACTAGCTTATCTACAAAGAACAACCTCGCGGGATATAGGATAGGAGTGACCCTAGCCTTAGGAAGCCTGGGGTGAAGCAGATGCAGCACCAGCAGGGGATAACTAACAAGGGTGGGGGGCGCCCAAGTCCAGCAGCCGAGACTAGCAGTACCAGCTCTCCCTAGTTCCCGCATACTCAACGCCATTCGTAACATGGCCTAGGTCCTGAGTGGGGTAGGTGAGTCGAACACCAATGCCAGTGGTGAGCCAAGCCCCACCGAAACGGCCCTTCCCAGGAATTCTCAAACAACCACGAGCCAAACGGATAATTGGCCCATGCCAATCACGACCGCCAAACGAAGACTCCCCCCACAATGCCCAACGTCAGTTGTCAACCGACACCCGCAAGGGGAGCTGAGCGGAAGGCGAACACTTTTGGGTTCATCTCCAAGAATGAGTGAAGGTAGCACAACGTAGTCGGCTGCTTAAGCTCGCAAGTCCTGGGAGGACGATAAGTCCTGGGAGGACGATAAGTCCTTTGCAGGTGAGGATATGTGTGCGGGTTTCCCAAGGACACCCACACAGGCACGATGTATGACCATCGTTGAGATTGAACTGGGAATAATAAGACCCGATGGGCGCATGATTCAGAATACACCTACACATGCGTGCGTAGAGCTGTGGGGAGCTCATGTTTGCGAAGTGAACCCAGGGGTTTTTTTGCCCCTGGGCTGTGCAACGGCCCCGTCGACTGTTTTGAGTTGGAGAAAGTTCCGTCCTCGATATTTGGGGTCTTGGAACATAACATTCCAAGAAGCGCCGCAGAGAGGGCAGCCTGCATGCACAGGCTGTCAATGATGTAGCTGGGCATGGGCCCAGTGCGACTTTGAGTTTGGTTGCGTACTCGTGTGCTTTAAAGTGCAAGTCCCACTGCAGCCGTGAGGGGACGTACACAAAGGTAATTGACTGGCCATCCTTATGGGTGAACCAGGTCTGAAGAGCCTCGCAGACAGCCACGGAGTGTCCGAGTGGATGGAGGGATCGACTGCTCGACGGGCAGATGCCATCGAAGTCTGTGAAGATGAAAATGTCTGTGCAGTCGTCACGTGAAGTCGCATTGACGATTGCAGAACGGATGGCATATAGCTCCGCATCTGGGGCGGTGACTTTGCCTGCGACATGTCTAGCGCGCCAGCGCCTCAACGCCGCTGCTGAACAGGATGGAGGCTGCAATGGCTTGATACCGTCCTGAGAGGGGCAGACTTGCATCTGTCCCTGCATAGTAGGTCCCGATATTCTCCGAGATCTTATCTCAGAGTTTGTCGAGGTGTTTGGTGCACTGCTTTAATTCCTTGTCGGCGTCGCCACAAGAAATCTTGCAGTCATCAAAATGGACTTGGTCCGCAAAGTGGTCCATAAGTCGAACACCTGGCCTGGAGAGCGGGTTCATCGGGAGTAGGGTCTCCGTCAGAGCAAGAAAATTAGTGTCGGACTCAAACAGAGTCCCACTAGTGCGGAAGATCTCCGGTTCGGACATAGTCTGGATCAAAAGAGTAGGGTGCGGCGCGATAGTGCTGCAGTTAAAGCGAGAGAGGAAGGCTCTCACAGGATGGGTCGGGGTCAGAGTGGCAAACCGATAATCAGCTCGCTCAGACAGGCGGCGAAGAAGAAGATTGATCAGGGGGAGGCCTGCAAGGGCCTCCACTCCACTCAGTCGGAGAGGTGCGGAATGCACCAGTAATCCACAATGCAGTGGAACGCTGCATTGTAGAGAGATGATGAAGGGCACCTTTGCAGCGAGCAGCTGCAAAGTACCAGAGACGAAAGCCATACGTAACTATGGGAAGTACGTAGGCGCTGATAGAGGACGTGCTTCTGGACAGGGCGCAGACCCCGAGTGGAACTACCAAGCATCTTCATCGCCTTGACGGTAGACAAAGCCTTGGTGGAGTAATATCCGACATGCTCAGTAAAAGTGAGCTTGCGATCAAGTAGAAACCCAAGTACTGCCAGTACAGCTTGGGTTTGAGAGGGATCGCGCCAGTATACGGTGCATAGCCCAGATTGACAGGGGGTTGTCTTTGGAGTGCGACCTGTCGAAGTGGAATACTTCAGACTTGTCGTGCTCCAGTGCGAGTCCAAATTTATTGAACAATTCGAATATGACACCATAAGCCTGTTTAAGGGCTTCACAGTTGTCGAGAAGAGACTTTGATTGCACCACAAGAGTGCCGTCATCAACATATGAGAGCAGGAAGCACCCACAAGTGAGTGGATCCAGCTCGAATAGCCTCATGATGAGGGTAAGGTAAAGAGCAGAGAGGACCGGGGACAGGGCAGAGCCCTGTCCCACTCCTACATCTGCCTGGCAAATGTCCGAGATGAAGTCACCCCACGCATACTGCGTAGAGCGACCGACCAGGTAATGGGAGAAGAATTTAACGACATTGTCGCTAAACCCTAGCTTCCGGAGGATGGCCATGAGTACCTCATGGTTGAGCAACAGGAAGAACTGAGTGACATCAAAAGCAATGACACTAGTCTTGAGTCCCTTGGCCCACCCAGCATGCACCATGTGCGTCAGGATATGGCCGGCATCTTCAGTGGATCATTGACAGATCCCTTCGATCTGATTTGGATGGAAGACGTCTGAAGCAACGCCGTTGAACTGAATGCGATTGGAAAGCATTTTCTCAATCAATTTACCAACGGTATTCAGAAGCACAATGGGCCTGAATGCCTTTGGGGCAGAGTAGGAGGGCTTGTTCAGTTTCGGGATGATAACCGACATGGACTCCTTGAAGTGCTTAGGCCAGTGCCCCACCCTGAGGCAGGCATTGGCAAGCGAGTAAGACGGTAAAGACATGGGTGGGCCCACGCATCAACATCTTAAGATGGGACCACTTAATGTGGTCCGGCCCTGGGGCCGACACATTGGAACAAGAGGCCAGCACCTCTCGCATCTCAAGTGCAGAGAATGGGACCCATCCACGAACGGGCATATCTGGGATGGTGTCGAGTATGTCAATGTTGAACGCGCGGTCCGATGCCGAGTTATAAGTGTTGTGGAGGGCATCCCACAACTGAGGAAGGGCGTGGCAAGGCTGCCCCTGATATTGAATAGCCTCGCACAGGGGTAACTTGCGCTGTTGGACCCAGGACATGAGGTCCCAAGTGCGCTTGTTGGTAATGGATATTTCTGTGATTCTGGAATCAAAGAAAACCCATTTGGTGTTTTTGACCGCCTTTCGGTAGAGCTTCCAGTCCTCCCGGGAGACCATGTTCCTGATAAGCCTGAAGCGCGACTGAGCACTCATCCGTCCCCCACGGTTTCGAGCACCTCGTTATAGTGACCTCTCTGGAGCAGGTTTCCCATGCTGCAGAGAACGACTCAGCGACAGCTTGTGCCACTCGCGTCAATCTGGTCGGGTGTGTTGAGAGGAGCGTGTTCATCCACTTTCATGGCAAACTCTCCCTCAATGACTCTGACGAATTGGATTTGCTCCTCTTTGTCGGCTTTGAGAGCTCTGCGGGGCGTGGCTCCAGAATCAGCAGAGATCGATAAAGTGGTAGCGAAGCGGGATATGATCCGACTTCGCCCATGGCATTGTGTACCCGGGTGACCTACGCCCGTCAAGGTTTGGTCCGGTTACACGAATACCAAGTCAATCACTGTTGAGCAAAAGCCTTGGATGCGGGGGTAAAATGTTGGCCCCGGGTTCACAAAAGGAGCCCGTTGCAAGCCTAGTTCTGCTGCAGTGTTGAGGAGTTGAGTGGCAACTCCTGGATGGCCGCGATGGCCTCCATCCCATTCCTGGGAGTGGATGTTAAAGTCACCCCCATATATGAAGGGTGGAGTGAAGCCGCCTCCTCCTCAAGGAGGAGAGCGGCCGTGTGGGTTTCATCAGAATAGATGTTCATTAAATTATAGCTCTGTCTGTTTGCGAACAGGCTGAGGATTAAAACATCACGATGATCGATAAGATTGTGACACATCGAGAGCGAAACTCCTTCAAAGCGGTTAGACACGTATGCCATAACCCTTGGGGCGAGTATCAGGTTTGAGATTGCGTACCATAGGCAACCAAGCTGGATGCAATGGGGCGCTGATAACATCATTGCCAGACTTACGAGAAGTGGACAGTGCGGTGCGTACAAACCTCCAAGGAGGTTCTTGGATGAAAACAATATCGTATGCTAATACAAAATGTTTGAGAATAGTTTCTACACTTAGGCTGGACTTTGCGCAGTTGAAACTCAAAATTCTAACCGGAAGGTCCTGGATGGTTTGACTCATCCTAGTGACTGCTGGTTAGGGATTGACGGCAGCGCGAAAGAATTTGCTCGTACCTGATGATATTTCTCGACATGCCAAAGCTGATCGAACCTGTGACTCCAGAACACGCAAGCGCGCTTGTGGGCACCGTGATTCTTTCCGCAATTTGGGCAGCGAGGGGTGTGAGGGCAGGGCTCCCCGCCAGGCGTAGGTGCCTGAGAGGGGTCCGCCTTTGGATTGCCTTTGCAGCAGCCTGCAACGGCGTGATGCTCCTCCAACTTGTGAGGACCAGAGCATCGTGGACATTTGGCGGCAACTGCATGGCAGCGACTGACTGGATGGCCCCACTTCCAACACCGAGTGCAGAGGGGGACGCCGGAGCTCTTCGAACTAGAACGTATCCAGAGGGGGCGACCCCTGAACATGAACTGTTTGTCGACAAGCTGGCGAGCGCAGGCACCGGATGCGGTGTCCCAGATGTCAAAAAAGCAGTGGCGGTGGTGCTTGCCTTGGAGGTGCAAACTACGTGGGGGTCCCCGCATAGAATGTGCGATGAAGACCAAATAGGAGAGGCTTTGAGTGCCAAAGCAACCTCTTCCCGTTCGGTGAGGTGATCCAGGTCATAATGAGTACCTTGGAATCGAGGGACGTCAACAATTCGTAAGAACAACTTGGACGTGGGCATGCCGACCCATGGCGTAAACTTGTAATGGGCCTTAAAATGAGCAGTTACTGCACCATGGAGAATATCCGTGTCATGCTCACTAGGGACTTTGTCAGTGGGTACAGCGTACCCATCGTATGCGATTTGAACACCAAGGACCTTAACACGTAGGCCCTGGCGGGAGAGGATGTCCAAGACAGATCCTTGAAGAGAGGGTGGTGAGATTAATGTCTTTAGCATGATCTCCCACGTCGATGAGCAGCTGGCGCCTTGATGGGCCGTGCGAGGTGTAGTCCGGGATCTTCCTGCCCTTGCGGGAGGCAGGTCGGGACGGAGGGGCAGCCGACAGAGCTGGCTGCTGAACAGGGCGCCTTCTGCGAGCGGCCTCAGCGTAAGAACGTGGGGCCAGCCGCATGGGACAGGTAGAAGAGGGAGGCACTGGAGGGGGCCACTGATTGGGCACAACTGGTTTCTTGGCCGGGGGGCGGGGTTGAGGAGGAGCAGGGGAGGAGGGGCTTGTCAGCCTGCCCTTTCCCTTTGTCCTGCTGTCCAACAGGAGGCCTGGCCTGCGCGCTCCTACGAGAGGAGTGAACAGGTTCAGCCGGAGTCATAACAATGTCGTCATCGCCAACTCCGCCGTGGTCAGACCAAGCGGGGGGGGAGGAGATGCGGAGAGGGTCTGGAGAAGTAGGACCGATGGCCAAAGGCCTTCGAATGGTGTCGTCTTCTGCAGCGAAGATCTCCGCAATCGCACAGATTGGGAGGATGTTTTCGGAGTGGGCATAGTGCCCAAGTCCCCATTAAAGGCATCACGGGTGAAATCAACCACCGCTTGAGCCAGGGATGCCCCCACAGGGGACGAATGAAGGTCGATGTGAGTAGAGTTGACATACCCGACGATTGTCCTGAGTGCTCCCATAATCCTTTGACTATCTTCTACCACATCGGAATCACTGTAACTGAGTGATAGGTATGAGGGGGAGTCTTCCATATCTTTGTCCTCAGACCTCGCCGGCGAGGGAGCGTTGGAGGGCTGGGCGGTGTTGTCCCTGGCAGTAACTGTGGGAGTGCGATGACGAGACGACTGCCTCGAGGACGTGGCAGAGCGACTGGGTTGGGCGGTGCGCACCCCACGTGAAGCAGGGACCGGGCCTTGACTATAGGTATCTCGAACAGCAGGAGCGCCCCACTGTAGGGACCGGGATGCAGTCGATGAAGGTTGAGCTGTGGAGGATCTGGCTGAGGAGGTCACCGACCGAAAGGGGGACGGTGGCCTTGTGGGTTGCTGTTTAGGCGGCATAGATAGGTGAGACCTAAGCTACGCTTGCCAATGGTGGTAGTGCTGGGGTGGTTACCCAAGTAAAGCTTTGTGTAGAATGTTTGCGACGATGAGCAGAAATTTCTCACGGTGGATACATGGCAGTACCGGAACAAGAAAGGGTGTCCCTCAATGACTCTGACAAAGCAGATTTGCTCCTCTCTGTCAGATTTGAGAGCTCTGCGGGGCGTGGCCCCAGAATCAGCAGAGATTGATAAAGTAGTAGCAAGCAGGATATGATCCGACTTCGCCCATGGCGTTGTGCACCCAGGTGACCTGAGCCGTCAGGGTTTGGTCTGGTTGCACGAATACCAAGTCAATCACTGTTGAGCAAAAGCCTTGGATGCGGGGGGTAGAAGGTTGGCCCCAGGTTCACAAAAGGAGCCCGTTGCAAGCCTAGTTCTGCTGCAGTGTTGAGGAGTTGAGTGGCAACTCCTGGATGACCATGATGGCCTCCATCCCATTCCTGGGAGTGGATGTTGAAGTCACCTCCCATATAAATGAAAGGTGGAAGTGAGGCCGCCTCCTCCGCAAGGAGGAGAGCGGCCGTATGGGTCTAATCTGAGTAGACATTCATTAGATTATAGCTCTGTCCGTTTGCAAACAAGCTGAGAATTAACACATTGCGATGATCGATAAGATTGCGATGCATGGATGGACGAAACTCCTTCAAGCGGTTAGACACATAAGCCATGACCCTTGGGTGAGTATCGGGTTCAGGATTGCGTACCATAGGCAGCCAGGATGGATGCAATGGGGCACCGATAACATCATCGCCAGACTTACAGGAAGTAGACGGTGCGGTGCATAGAAACCTCCAGGGAGGTTCTTGGATAAAAACAATATTGTATGCTAATACAAAATGTTCGAGTATAGTTTCTACGCTTAGGCTGGACTTTGCGCAATTGAAACTCAAAATTCTAACTGGAAGGTCCTGGACGGTTTGACTCATCCTAATGACCAGTGGTTAGGGATTGACGGTGCGCGATGAGATTCACTCGTACCTGACGATATTTCTCAGCAGCCCAGAGAGGATCGAACCTGTGACTCCAGAACACGCAAGCGCGCTCATGGGCACCATGATTCTTTCCACAGTTGGGGCAGCGAGGGTTATGAGGGCATGGCTCCCCAGAAGGCGTTGGAGCCTGCGGGGGGTTTGCCTTTGGATTCCCTTGCAACAAGATGTTAAAGGTGGCGAGTTCGGAAACGTGCGAGACAGCTGTGGTCCGAGTTCTGTGGTCACACTGTATCAGACAGAGTGGCAATGAGGGCCTGAAGTCCAAAGTGAGTAACTGAGTGTATTGAGACTGAACTATGCTATCTACTTGCCTGAAGTCCAAAGTGAGTAACTAAGGAGTTCAAGCGGTGTGCTACAGCTACATAGGTGGCTGTCATGTGATCCCATCAGTCTGAGTCTGAAATATCAATTCTAACATCCCCTGTGATCTGAACAGTCTCAGAAATAAAAGAATGAAATATACTCTAAACATAAATCCCCATCTCCTCTCGGCAAAACTCAACCTTTGCAGCAGGCAGAGCCTTCGTAAGAATGTCTGCAACTTGCTGATCAGTTGAAACAAACATAGGGTTGATCATCTTGTCATTTACTGCATCGCGCAGCCGGTAGAAGCGCAGGTCCAGGTGCTTCATGCGTCCATGGTGTTCGGGATTCTTGGACATGCTGATCGCAGATTGGTTGTCAATGTGAAGAGTGGAAGGCTTGTCAATGTGATAACCAAATTCGTGCAGAATGTTGCGCATCCATGCAATCTCCTTGCCTGCTTCAACAGCTGCAATGAACTCTGCTTCAGTGGTAGAAAGCGCAACTATTCCTTGCAGTTTGCTGCTCCAGCCAACTGCACCACCAGCCATAATCATCACATAACCACCTGTAGAGCGTCCGGTGTCTTTGCAGTCGCCATGAGACGCATTGCAGTACATGCTGAACATGTCTAGACCCAGCTCACCAGAGTAGTGCAACTTGTGATCAAGTGTACCCTTCAAATAGCGCAATAGATGTTTGACTGCTGCCCAATGTTTAGGACCAGGATTGCTGTTAAAGCAAGCCAGATAGGCAACAACATGTGCAATGTCACTGCGGGTCATAGAGGCGAGATATTGAAGGGAACCAATGCAGCTGAGATAAGGAACATTTTGCATGAATTGCAAATCTTCTGGTGATGAAGCGCCCATTTTTTTTTTTTTTTTTTTTTTTTTTTTAAATCATCAATTTGTATACCGGTGCGAAAGCAGTCCGGTCGCTAAGTACAAATGCCCGACCAGGTAACTACTAAGAAACCGTTTGCCGAAACTACTAAGAGTCCGTTGGAAACACTGAAGCCTACGATAAATGACCGTGCTGAACACATAACGGGGTAGCTACTGTGGGGATATAACGCCAACCTCGATGCAGAAAAGAGACAAATAGAAACTTATCTACAAAGAACAACCTCGCGGGATATAGACTAGGAGTGACCCTAGCCTTAGGAAGCCTGGGGTGGAGCGGAGGCAACACCAGCAGGAGATAACTAACAAGGGCGGGGGCGCCCAAATCCAGCAGCCGAGACTAGCGGTACCAGCTCTCCCTGGTTGCCACATACTCAACGCCATTCGTAACGTGGTCCAGGTCCTGGGTGGGAGCAGTGAGTCGAACACCGATGCACTGTGGCGAACAGGCCCCGCCGAAATGGCCTACTACCCAGCAAATCCAAACAACCATGAGCCAAGCGGATAATTGGCCCATGCCAATCAAAGCCGCCAAACGAAGATTCCCCCACAATGCCCAACGTCAGTTGTCAACCGACGCCCGCAAGGGGAGCCGAGCGGAAGGCAAACGCTTTCGGGTTCATCTCAAAAATGAGTGAAGGTAGCACAACATGGTTGGCTGCCTAAGCTCGCAAGTCCTGGGAGGACGATAAGCCCTTTGCAGGTGAGGATATGTGTGCGGGTTTCCCAAGGACACCCACACGGGCACGCTGTATGACCATCGTTAAGATTGAACCGGGAATAATAAGACCCGATGGGCGCATGATTCAGAATACACCTACACATGCGCACGTAGAGCTGTGGGGAGCTCATGTTCGCGAAGTGAACCCAGGGGTTGTCTTTGCCCCCTGGTTGTGCAACGGCCCCGTCGACCGTCTTGAGTTGGAGAAAGTTCCGACCTCGATATTTGGGGTCTTGGAACAGACATTCCAGGAAGCGCCCGCTGAGAGAGGGCAGCCTGCTTGCGAAGGCTGTCAAATGATGTAGCTGGGCGAGGGCCCAGTGCGACTTTGAGTTTGGTTGCATACTCGTGTGCTTTACAGTGCAAGTCCCACTGCAATCGCTGAGGGGACGTACACAAAGGTAATTGACTGGCCATCCTTACGGGTGAACCAAGTCTGAAGAGCCTCACAGACAGCCACAGAGTGGCCCTGTCCGAGTGGATGGAGGGTCGACAGCTCGACGGGCGGAGGCCATCGAGTCCGTGAAGATGAAAATGTCTGTGCAATCGTCACGCGAAGTCGCATTGACGATTGCAGAACGGATGGCATAGAGCTCCGCGTCTGGGGCGGTGACTTTGCCTGCGACATGTCGGGCACGCCAGCCTCGACTCGCCGCTAAACAGGATGGAGGCCGCAATGGCTTGATACTGTCCTGAGAGGGCAGACTAGCGTCTGTCCCTGCATAGTAGGTCCCGATGTTCTCCGAGATCTTGTCACGGAGCTTATCGAGGTGTTTGGTGCGCTGCTTCAATTCCCTTGTCGGCGTCGCCACGGGAAATCTTGCAGTCATCGAAGTGAACTTGGTCCACAAAGCGGTCCATGAGTCGAACCCCCGGTCGTGAGAGCGGGTTCATCGGGAGTAGAGTCTCCGTCAGAGCAAGAACATTAGTGTCAGACTCAAAAAGAGTCCCACTAGTGCGGAAAATTTCTGGTTCAGACATAGTCTGAATCGAAGGGAGGGGTGCAGCGCGATAGTGCCGCAGTTAAAGCGAGAGAGGAAGGCCCTCACTGGATGGGTTGGGGTCAGCATGGCAAACCGATAGTCGGCTCGCTCAGATAGACGGGCGAAGAAGTAGGTTGATAGGGGGAGGCCCGCAAGGGCCTCCACACCACCAGTCGGAGAGGTGCGGAAAGCACCGGTATCCACAATGCAGCAGAACGCTGCATTGTAGAGAGATGATGGAGGGCACCTTTGCAGCCGAGCAGCTGCAAAGTACCAAAAGACGAAAAGCCATACGTA
>JAJIRX010000380.1:0-14990 GCA_023853785.1 Psilocybe azurescens | reverse complement strand
AATGAAGGGTCTGAGGATGATAGGATCGAATTAACTGGATAAATTGCTCTGGAATGTGAGAGCGTGGGTGGTTGGATAGGCTGGTCTAGCCTCTGATGAACGCCTTGAATAACTGGAGTGATTGTTGAATTTTGTGCTGAATATTGATAGAGATTGATTGAATGCGTGCTTGGAGTGCTGGACTGAGTACTTGATAACTTGAAATCTTTGCTGTGAAGAAAGTTGGGGCTTGTAACTTCCTTGCATTCCAAGCGATACTAATACATGGTTTATATACCAGAGAACATAGAAAAATATTTAAAAGAGATCAAGCGTCCAAACTATACTAATCATTCTGTAGAACGACACCCAGTAGTCCCATCTGTCAACTACATACAATAGATTGAAGGCTGACGGAGTTTAGGAGTGAAAAATAGAAGGGTGAGTAAGTAAGTAACATAGGATGAGTAAGAAGTATAAGCAGGATTATGAAAATAAGTGAGATGAGTAAGAAAGAAGCCAAGCTGAGTAAGTACAATAAGCAAGAATGACAAAAGGAAGGAAGGATCAATCATATGAAAGTGTCAGACAATAGAAAAGGAGCCAAAATAGCGAACAAGTACCATGCTAATGAATAGAACCAGTCTATTCATGGCACAGCTCAGTCATCCATTACCAAGACTGCTGAGTGAGACAAAGATTTGCTGCATATGTGGAATCCAGTTAAGGACCAAATAGTTGTAGATGACCAAATGCTGATGACAATGGTGATATATGATGCTGTGCAGTGCTGTGCATACTAGGATGGATAAGAATGATGTCCAGGAATAAGCTGCATATAGCCTTGAGGTTCGAAATAGATAGACGATTGAATCACTGATAGGGAATGTAGCTGATCAAATAGTTGAAGTGAAGATTGAAAGTTGTAATGGAGATTGAAGTGGACTGTGAATGGGCTTCAACGTTGAATATTGAGGGATGTGCTTCAGATAAAAATGCAAAATAATAACCCTGGCTTCTGCATGCAATGGGGAGTCGAGACAGACACTCTAAGCTTATAGATAAATCTCATATCCAATCAAAATTGGTGTATGACAGTGTCCTCGCCCTCGCCGCTGTTGCAGCCACCGTCCACGCCCTCGTTGTTGCAGCCGTTGTCTGTGTCTGTGTCCTCATCCTCGCCCTTGTCCCTGTTGTCCCCGTCTGTCCTTGTCCCTGTTGTCCCCATCTGTCCTTGTCCCTGTCGCAGCCGCTGTCCACGTCTGTGTCCTTGTCCTCATCCCTGTCATCCCTGTCCCTGTTGCAGCCGCTGTCCCCATTTGCGTCCTTGTCCCTGTCGTCCCTGTCTGTCCTCACGCTGTCGCAGCCACCGTCCACGCCTGCGCTCCTTGTCCCTGTCGTCCCCATCCGTCCTTGTCCCTGTCAGCGTCCCTGTCCATGTCCGTGTCCGTGTCCTCGTCCGTGTCCTGTTCCGTCCGTGTCCTCGTCCGTGTCCTCGCCCTCATCCTCATCGCTGTCACAGCCACCGTCCCTGTCCTTGTCGTTGTTGCAGCCGTTGTCCGCGTCCACATCCTTGTCCGCATCCTCATCCTCATCCTTGTCCTCGGTCGTCAACCTCTGTTGCGTTGGTTGGCTGTCGCTGGCTCCAACCGACGAGGTGGTCGTGGTCGTAGTCGGAAGAAAGGTTGGGGTCGTTCATTTGATGGTTGTCATGCCGATTGGCAGATGCTGGGCATGCGTAAGTGTCACATGTGCTTGTGAAATTTGACCCTGCGGACTGAACAAAATACAAAATTGTATCCATAGGGAGGCTTTGCTCCCAAGTGTATTTAACTATTGTTTCATTTAATTGTTATTTCATAGAGTTTATTTCCATTGATTTTACTCTTTTATTTTTGCAATTAATATTAATAACTAGTGATCATGCTTCAGATATTGTGTTAATTATTGCATCCAGTGGACTCCACTGGACTGTGCTAATAAATATATTATTTGTTGTTGTTCAGTGAATATTTAAGCCCCAGTCCAGTGGACTCCAGTGGACTTGACTGGACTCATAATCCACTGGGCTGAGACTGGACTGAAAATTTGGCAGGAGTCCAGTGCAAGTCCAGTGGACTGGACAATCTGTCAGCCAGTTTGGCTGGACAGAGAGTCCAGTAGAGTCCACTGGAGTCCATATGGATTGTGTGGGGAAAGGAAAGACCTCCAATGGGGAGTCAAGACAGATGCTCTAAGCTTATAGATAAATCTCATATCCAATCAAAATTGGTGTATGACACTGCCCTGTGCATGTAGCCAGAAGGTTGAACAATGCAGCATGTGATCGCTGCCACAAGGCAGACGCGAGAGTGCTACGATCAGGCCAACAGGCGCAGCACATGTTGGCAGTGTAGTAAATTCAAAATGAAGTGCAGTCTCGGACCTGGAGGATACCTTCAGCATGAAAGAATAAAATTGATGACTACAAAAAGAAAACTGAAATCAAAGCCAATTGTTGAATCCAGCGATGAACCATCCACTGAGCCTGAAGAAGACTACAAAAGTGATGATGAAATGCATACATCCAACCAACCACCGGTTGTGAAACAGCAAGTGGCTGAATTGTTGCGGCTGATCCATACACAGGCAATGACATCGAGTCAGCCCGACATATCAAATCGGCTACTGCAGATGAAGCTTGTGCTCTGCACCTCTCAGCATTGGAAAAAGGAAAATCTTGTGGTATCATATTTTATATTTGCTATTCATTACATCATGTTAACTGTCTCATGCTCGTTAGAAATACAGGCTGACAATACAGACAAAGATTTAGGTGCCCGTGTTGACACCGGTGGAATCGACCCTTCTTACTGTAGCAGCCAACACATTGATGGCTCTATCTATGGCATACAACTGTAACAAGTCATACCATAAGTTAGAGCAAGCATCAGCTCATGGACCGAACACGGGTCTTGGTCGCTGTGTCACTCAGTTGGAAGGGAAGATGGATGATATTCTTGAAAATTTCAAACACTTAGACGAACAATATGCTGAAATTGCTGGGATTCTTCAACATTTCACGTCCAAACGCCATCTACAATGCATCAAAACAATGTGCACCAGAGCCAACATTATTTGGGTTTGAGGAAAATATAACTAATGGTTCAGCATCTTTAGGAGTAGAAGGTCACAGCTCTGGGAGCAACATGGCGATTACAACTGGCAGGGCCCAATCTATTGAAGATGAGGTAAACTGTCCGCATTTGGACTGAGTATCCCTCCTTTTAGGTGTGACTGTTTAACAGCCAACGGTTTGTTTGCTGAAGGTGTATGTTCAGCAGGCAAAGGGTTGATGTGTGCCTGTATTTCCACAATGACCAGCGTGATTGAGAAGCACAAAACCGGGAGCGATGGAGCATTGATGCGAGATGGAAAGCAGACATGGAGAAGCAGATAACGACGAGTATGTGAGGGATTTGCAATGTAAGGTAGACTTCGACGATATGACAACGTATGAATTTCGGATAAATTCAGTTTAGAGCTTTGTTTTTAAAGCAAGTAGGTGTGTAGGAAGCAAGTTGTGATTTTCTGTGAGGTCAAAAACCGACCTCGTCCCAAATAATTGTACTCTACTTAAATATGTTTCCCTACTGTAAATTTTATATACTTGGTATGCTTCCAAGCATTTGAAGTGATTGGTTGTAGGTCTGTTGAGCACTTGGCTAAAGTAATAGCTCGTCGGCTATTCCGCTTTTCTTTCCTGGGCCTCAGGATTTGTGGAAGTGCAGATAGAAATATGTGAATTTGATTTGATGTGGATGCGGATGTGATCTGATGGAGTTGATGAGTTGATGATCTATTTTTGTACTGGGACGACGTTGAAAGGGTGTAAACCATTCTGAGCTTACAATTCATAGTGAGATACAGAGGCCCTTATTTTTGCGATTGTTATCTGTAATAAACTAGTACATTATACTAGTGAAGGGTAGGAGATATGCCAGACTATTAGGCTTTGAGGCTTTACTTCCTAGTGGGCCAACAAGAGTAATAGACCTTACAAACTAACTAAGGTGTAGTGTGGCCTATTAATCAGTGCTACAAATCAAAGACTACCTTTAGTTTCCTACACAGCTATCAAAGCAACCCTAACTGAGTGTCCAAAGTGATCGCTCACTCCATTGATCATACTATTAGTCCCATGCAAAGAAGAAACTCTTAAGAAATGACCTTGGCTCTTACAAGGGGTAACACCCATCAGTCTCTTACCAAGCAATCACCAAGTGATGAAAACCTTATTAATTAGCAAAAGCGATCACCGTGTCCAGGCCTCACAAGGCTGTTCACTAAATTAGGCAATCAACCGCTTGGGGATCAGGCATCACTGCACCACACAGGTGATTGCCCTATGGACTGAATGTATTGGCAATTGAAATCTTGTGTATAACTTAGCATATGGCAGTTTACTAGATCCAACTATAAAAACTTGTAATTTGCAATGCAGCCAACGTGAGTGAGCGATTGCCCAGCCAGTGATTGCCACACAATACTAGAGGTAACTTTCCTCATGATAAAGGGCACCTGCTGTTCCAGGAGGTCCTAAACCAATAGCAACTGTGCTTGGGAACCTTGGTAGGGTTTCCTAGGAAATATACCCCTAGCAATCTAATCCCAACATGCCTTAGCCACAAGCCATCTGATAAAATAAGTCAGGTGATTGCTACCCAAGAAGGCACTGCCGCATGGACAACAATGTTATCTTCAAATAAGCGCTGTAGCCCAGGCAAACTAGTACTTTCCACTATTATAATTGGTGCAGCAAAGGCTAGGCAGCACGCAGTCCATTTCCTTCCTTTTCTCTTAGTCTCTTTCAATTATCACAAGCCAAAGTATCTATTTAGCTTATAAAAACAGCCCTGTATCTTAGAATAGGAACCAAGTAATTTACACCCCAGATTTGATATCAGAATTTACTCTGAATAAGAATTCTAGTGTTAACACTTTGAGGACTAGTGATTTGTGTGATAAGAGATCAAACACTGCAGTTCACCTTAAGCAATTAGGCACTACCTGGTTTCGTGAGCATGCCATTGTGATATTCAACGTAAGGTCTATTAGACTTGATAAGCAGGCTTTTATAAGTCATCCGTGGACTGCCCTGGGGATTGTTAAGTACAGGTTGGAACCCTATACGGCTAGTGATTGCTCATAGTAACTAGGGATGACTGTCAGAGAACTCTGACTGTTTCAGGACGTTGCCTATAGTAAGACTGCCCTGGGGATTATTAAGTACAGGTGGGAACCCTATAAAGGCTAGTGATCACTCATAGTAACTAGGGATGACTGTCAGAGAAATCCGACTGTTTTCAGGACATTGCCTATAGTAAACTAAGGACTGTGGACTAGTGTGCCCAGTTGCTTATAGGAACTAAGGATCTACTATGTGTTAATACGGGTGATTGCTTATAGTGTTTGATAAAGTTTGAGTTTGGGTTTTATAAAGAGAACTGTTAAGTGTCCCGTGTACACTCGCCCCCAAAAGCGATCCCCTGATATTGGTGATCGCCCTCATATAGAGATCGCCCTTACTATTCAAGTGCCTTGTGTGTACTAGCCTGTAAAAGTGTTCTCTAGCTACTAGTGATCACCCCAGAGTGATCGTCTAAGTCTGTACTCTGCTAAACTAGTTATTGTAATAAGCCTTACGAGCTTACCTCCCAGATTGAACTGATCAATATAAATATTTGATTGGGTGTTGTGTATTGGGCAATTACAAAGTCACCCTGCACTAAACATCTCAACGTTTAGGCAGTTTTTAAACGATGTTAAGGCTATTTGAATTGTTCGCCCGATGTGATTGATCTCCCTTGAAGCTGTTATCTGCCGTGCTGAGGACAGAACAGATGTTCTACTATATCAGCTAGACGGCTCCCAAAAATTGATCAGAGGTCATGGCATCTACGGGCTTATTGACGCCATTTTGTGTTTATTCCAGAACATTCCACCCAGCATAATGGTGGCCATGACAGCATCTGTGGCTGACCATGCATTGGCCACCATATCCTTTTGTACAAATGTTCAATGCACATCCTCCATTGCCATGTCGGGTCCAACATTATCTGCGGCCAACAATGCATCAGCCACCATATCATACTGGCCCCGAACGTCGAACGCACAGCCACTACCATGCTTTTGGGCCCAACAACGTCTGCGGCCAACATCGCATCAGCCACTATATTAATACCGTCCCCAAGTGCCGAGTGCATCTCCCCTGTCACTGTGTCAGGCCCAATTACATGTGCGACCCGTACTGCATTATTGGCCCCAAATAATAATTGTTCCACAAATGGCCCTGATGCGATGGACAATATTCAGGTAGACAAGATGGTGCCAAGCAAGACAGTCCAGCTGGCTCATTGGTTTGTAAATGTATTATTCCAGCAGTATAATTAATTCCCTAACACCAAATAATTCACAGGAGCAAGCCATATGGTACAACAGTTATTGTTGCAGCCACTCCTCAAGGTACATTGGATATGCTGACATGTCTTTCCTCAGTGGTTGCAACCAATGAAGCCGAGCTCTTACCTCAGGAATTTGAGCTGACATCAGTCAATGATATGTCACTGATATCAGGGCCGGTCAATGTCGGCTCTGCCATTCTACATTCAGCAATGTCTTCTAATCCCTTCCAAACTTCAACATCACTTCTTGCTCCTCTATCTTTGACAGACCACAAACCACTCACACCACATAGGTCATGGATTCCATTATATCCTGGGTAACATATATGTGGCTTGGCATGCTCGCAGCACTGAATACTTGCATATTGATTGAATTCCTCTGTGTCTTTGCTGGACAAAATTGGAAGATAACAGCTGTGGTTCACAATCTATTGAGGGTGATATTAAAGTGATCTTTGGTGGACTGATGATAGATTGAATGGTACCTTCATGATTGAAAGATATCGGCTGGGCTTCATTGGCCGTCGGCCCCAATATTACATTTGGTGTCAGGTGTGTATGTTCAACAAGTGCTGTCTTGTTAATGATAATAGGTTGAGCGATATGTTGACTTTCTTCCTCGACCCTTTGGACATGATTTGTTCTTTTATTTGTATCTTTATTTTTTTCTTTTACATCAACTGAGATTGGCCTCCGCCTTCATCAGGATATTTTGTAGCCCCCAGTCCATCTTTTGGCGCTTAATAGATTTGAATCAAAATGTATCTTTCGGTTGATATAGTTGTTGTCTGTTGACCAAATGTGTGAAAAAGGCTTGTATGTCCTCTTTATGAAGATTCCTGGGGTTCATGAACTTCATATTGGGTGGCAAATATTTTGCATCAATGAAGGTGGCCTGAGAATTTGATATATCAGTGTATGGTACTTTATCAGTAAGGCCACCTGTTCCGAGTTCTGCACCTTCTGTAAGATATGTCTGACCTGATTAGGTAGTCAAAAGTACTTACAGTAATGATAATTAATATACAAGCTGAATGCCTCTTCCCAGTCCGCCTTTGTCCAATTTTTGTCTTGCAATGGCATTGGCAAGATTGGAAAGCCATCAGAAATTTTCTGAAAGTAAATATGGGCTTTTTCTCCATTGCTCAGTTCACAGTGATGCTAGGTGGGGTTTTTCTTGAGATTTTTAAGCCGGTCATATAATCCAATACATTTTGTTTCATTTGGTCAACGTTGGCCTGATATATACTCATGAACAAAGGGGCAGGCACACCCATCAAGTGCACAATTTGCTCATATCTACCATTTGCAATCAGTTTTGTGCAATAAATAGCAGCCAGGTGCCAGCTGAATAATACTATCAGCCCTGAAATATCAATGTTGGGGCCAATACATAATAATGGCCCCAACATAACAATGTTGGGGCCGATATATAATATTATCAGGGCTGACCTATGCTTGACTGATGAGAAAACACTTACCCGTCCACAGCCATCTTACCATCAGCCATTGGGAAGCAGACAAAGATAATGCTTGTCATCCCATCTCCTTATAATGGT
The DNA here is from genome assembly GCA_023853785.1 of Psilocybe azurescens. Classification (NCBI taxonomy): domain Eukaryota; kingdom Fungi; phylum Basidiomycota; class Agaricomycetes; order Agaricales; family Agrocybaceae; genus Psilocybe; species Psilocybe azurescens. The sequence goes on along the minus strand of JAJIRX010000380.1, from coordinate 7,009 downwards.
CTCTCATCAATTGATCAATTCTCCTGACATGGTATTTTTTTGCCAAACTTAAATATATTTATTTAGCTCAGACATAGAAGTGGTGCTAAATCACTAATCTTGCTTGTGTGTGTTCATCATAACCTTGCATTCCACATGATTCTACTTCCTCATCAATGGCCTTGCGTTCATTGTCAGTCATGCAGGTCCATACATTTTTCATAGCCATTGTCCTGTGGCCAAACCAACCAATTGTGTTGGCCGGGCGTTATTGATTCCCATAATACTGGCTATTTCAGCCCAAATCTTTGCCTGATGATTATGCCACAGGATATCAGGTCGTTTTGGACAAAAGTGGTTGGATTTGCGTGCAATGCCTTGTTCTGCCCGCCAATTGTTTGAGCACCAGGTAATGATTTCCTGCGCTACCATAAGCACACACTCTATGAGTTTTGTTATATGGCCCTACTTGTGTCCAACGTCAACTCTCACTGTCATCCTTTGCTCATTTACCCTGACTTGCCCAATAATTGAATATTGCCACCAATATGTGATTGGTTAAGATTGAGAGATGTTCTTTGACCATCCTAGCTTTCACAAATGTCACTTTGAAAGGCAAGATATGTTTGAGTTCATCCACACTGAACATCTTTGGCTTGCGTTTTCTTGGTCTATAATATGATTGGTGTTGCCATGTTGCTGTAAGAAGTTATCTTTCAAAATCAGAGAACGGATAAGAACAGATGACACAGCGAAGTGGGGATGATTAGGAATCAAGCAGGATTTGCCAGACTTGGAGCAGTGACAATAAGCCTTGTGCAAACCTCATGTTTCTTAGTTTGGACCGAGCATCATGGTCAACACATGTGTTTCGCACTCTCTCCTTTCAACTCTGAACTCTTCCAGTGGGCCTGCCCACAAAAGGCAAAGGAAGTCGAAACATCTGGTTCAAGGAAGTGTCAAGGCCACTCAGGCAGTTACACACTGCTCCAATGTCTTCAGTGGTCCCAGAACCCAACAACAAGTTTTAGCTCCACTCATGAACACTGTTCCAGAAGATGGCATGTCAAATGACCCGACTAATAACAGAGAACATATGACCAACCAAAATATTTATGATGACAGTGGAGTATTCTCAGAGCCTTTTGAAATACCACACAAAAAGAAAAGCAAGGTAATGGGTGGGCACATATGTCATTACAATGCTCAAACAAATCTTGACAGACACAGCAAGAATATATGACAGAATGGGTTGACCGAGTAGATGACCTGCTTCAAGCAACACTTATTTGAAAGACTTGCCATCCAATAAACAGCATTGCCAATGCTGTTCAACAGATTCCTGGGCTATATGGAGATGCATTGATTGCACATTGGGAGAGCCAATCTGCTGCAAATGCATGCAACATTCCCACCAGGTTTCCCCTTTTCATAGAATTGAATGTTGGGCACAAACACATTTCTGCCAAGCCAAGTTATGGGAAGTCGGCTGTTATATCTTTGTCCCTCATTGTTCTGGGCAGGCCACATGCAACTCACTTCAGTTCCAAATTACTTATTTGGAATCCCTTCAGGAACATTCGGATCAATAAGAACAGGAGGCATTAGACATAGCACAGGGTTCAGCCACTTTGTGGCCGACCAACATATCTGAATCAGCCAACATGTCAGCCCCACTGCCATTGGCCTATGATGATCCAAGTACTATGCACAAGGCCAATACAATGAGCAGTGCACATCCACTGCATTTCTTAAGTGAGTGCTGTGGAAGCCAGAATATGGAGGGTGACAGCATAGTCAATGAACAAGCAGCTGAGGATGATGACAGAGACAATCCAGAGGCTGATGTAGAGGGTTTTGGGCACTATTTGGGACCAGATGCCCATCATTATGGTCAAGCTGATGAAGTTTCAGCAAATGAGGATATCAGCTATCAGAATGAAAACAACACAAAATCAACTCACCCAAGTGCACCAGTTGCGGATGGTTTAAACAACACATATGTGCAAATTTTACACACCAACGGCATTCATCACATGGCCATGGTCACATGCTATTTCCGAGGCAAACAATCGGTCCCAATGGAGTGTACTTTACCTCCACCCATATACTCCATGTGGAGTCCACCAACTCCATACAGAAGTGGTGGACTCCACATGGACTCCATCTGGAACATATCCAAGTGTTCAGAAAGTTATCTTTGATAGGTGGAGTTCAGGTGGACTCAGATGGACTCCAGATGGACTTCAAGCAATTCCACTTGAATCCAACTGGAGGCCAGGTGGAAGCCAGGTGGAGTCCAGGTGGAGTTCAATTAGAATCCACCTGGACTCCATACCTGGGTAACAATATTCCAGCTTAGGCCATCAGAGAGCAGACTTATTGAATTTCACAAAGTCCAGCTATAGCCAGATTTTAATTGGAATGTATTTTCTTAGAGTAAATTCATGTAAGAATGTATATATATTAAAAACTATATACTACATTATTATCTACTATATTATCTACTAGTGAAGTTCATCACCACTGAAACATAAAAAAGAAATATATAAAAATATATAAAACAAAAGAAATAAAAGAAAAACATACAAAACAGACAAAAAAAGGAGGCGAGAGGGTACATAGTTGGTTCAAATAAATATAGAAGCACATGAACATGAAAAAAAAAGAGAAAACGAGATAAAAAAAAAGAAAAAAAGAAGAAAAAAAGGGGGCGAGAGGATGGCTGTGTTGCTCGTAGCCCCGCCATATGCATTGTCGTCGTGGTGGTGGCCGTCGTACACGCTGTGGTAGCCTTCGCACACATCGTGGTGGCCGTCAGACGCGTCCGGGCGTGTCCGTACGTTGTGCTGTCATGTCTGCTGCGTCTGTCATACGTGTTGTTGTCGTCATTGTGGCTGTCGTACACATTGTTGTTGTCGTACACGTGGCTGTCGTCGTCGTGGCTGTCGTATGCGTTGTTGTTGTTGTTGTGGCTGTCGTACACGTTGTTGTTGTTGTCGTGGCCGTCGCACGTGTCATCGTTGTCGTTGTTGTTGTCATACATGTCATTGTCGTTGTTGTACACATCGTGGTCATTGTCGTACACGTTGTCGTTGTTGTCGTGGCTGTCGGTACACGCCGTGGTCGTGGTCGTCATGGCTGTTGTCGTTGTTGTCATGGCCGTTGTATGTGTCGTCGTCATGGTCTGCGACGTGTTGGTGTCGTCGTCCGTACGTACCTCGTGCGTGCCGTTGTACCCATCGTTGTATGTACCATACATACCCGTCGTTGTCATTGTCGTTGGCCTACACAAAAAGAGGGAGCGGTTAATGGCAGCATGCGAATTTGCGACTTACCTGGGGTTGCGACCTCGTTCCTTGTTCGCATTGCATCGCCCTCGTTTCCCCCCTCGCTCCGCGGATTTGCCTCGCCCCTCATTCCTTGTTCTCCACCCGCCCTCGTTCCGTCTTGTTCCGGTAGACTCACCTCCCTTCGTTCGCGGGTGTCCATCTGTTCTTTGTCGGTCTCGGTTCGTTGCAATGCGATGTGTGTCGGGTCGGGTTGGCATGGGCCTGGCTCCGACCGGACGACGGTAAGGTGGGGGCACACGACGGCAGCAGCAGGGTGGTGGTGGTCGGAGGAAGAGGTGGGGTGGTGGAAATAATAAACGGACTGACGTGGCATCAATAAGTCACATATGTGACATTATTTGTCACTTGCCGAGAAATGCCGAGTAAATAGCCATATTGGTATGTAGGCCATCAAAATTTGATGAATTACAAAGGCTCTATAGCTTAGTTGGTTTAACATCAGTGTGCAGCATTCTCAGATGCCCGAGTTCAATTCCTGTTGGTGCTTTTTTTTTTACATTATAATAAAATATAAATAAAATATAAATAAAATCTGGGGATCATCCTCCACCTGGAGTCCATTATAAATTGACCCTGAAATAGTGTATTAATGCTGATATACATGCTTCTTGAGTCAAATCCATATGGAATCCATATGGAGGAGGTGAGACTCCAGATGAAGTTCCACATGGAGTCCACATGGAGTTCCACATCCTCCACATTGGCCCACATGGAGGATGAGCGGATTCCAGCTGGACTCCAGGTGGAGCCTCCACCTCTAAAGTCACTAAACTCCATGTGGACTCCACCAACTCTGGCATGGAGTTGGTGGACTCCACCTGGAATATATGGGTGAGGGTAAAGACCTCCCAATGGACTTAGTTGCTTGTTGGCTGCTCCCAGCCAGCTTTACCAAGATATGAACATTATTTTCTGTTCAACTCATGGATCATTTTTGTCTTTGTAACTTGGAATTGAAGGCATCTGCATACCAATTTTATCAACTGATTCACAGAATGATGACGCCGATTAGCCGGACTGAAATTGTCAATGTTTATCACGAATTCTGCTGCATGTCTTGACTTTGGAGGTGGCTCAAAAATTGAGATGGGCCAGGTATGGCCACAAAACCAAAGATCTGAAAAACCCACCAGATGGAACATTATCCTTATATTGCCCGACATGCCCTCAACCTGGAATAAACCTGCCCACCAATTGGAAAGAAGATCCTAATCGGTTAGTATATTACACACATTATGTAAGTCTAAAGTTAATCTATCATGCACCTAGCACTGTATACAAACATATTTTGTGACTGACAGAAATTTTAAAGCTGACCATGTCCGGCAGAAGTGTAATGATGATATCTGGTTAATCAATGGATCTGGGATGGTGCCAAACGCAGATAATTATCAACAATTTTTAGTGTCAGCAATTGAACGAGTAACAGTATGTGCAGTTCAGGGCCAATGTCAGGGCCGTGGTCTGATTTTGACATATGTCAGAAAGCACCTTGTGAAAACATGTTCAAAGCCATTACAAATGCATTACTTGCACCAAAGGCATGTGATAAAACAGGGAAAGTTGCTTTTGCATGTGCTCAGCATGGCTGCTTTGTGCCAAATTCCTTGGCCAACTTGTTCCGAGGTGAACAGCAAAAACATTGATTATGCACTACTGCAGGCAATAAAATCAACACATGTTGAACCTGAACAAGGCCTACTCATGATCTATGATATTGTCTGTGCATGGATTGTTCATCTTTTCAACAGAATTGGCCATTTGCTTCCAGCTGGTCTTATTATTGATAAAGCTATCGATCTGTTTCATATTCATGGCCACAAAGACATTTGTTTCTTTCGTTTTGCATCAACATTCATTCCTGGTGCAGCAATAGTGGCTGGACAAATTCTTGAATTACTCTGGTCAAGCCTCAATGCAATCTCCACCTTGGTCCGGACAGCAAGTCTGGCTCACCAGGAAGAAGTGCTTGATGATCATGCAACTGATTCTAATTATAAAAAATGCTCAGAATGACAAAGGTTCTCTCTACTAAATACATGGATGCAATTGTCATGGTCAGCCACGCAGATGCTTACTTTCATGAAATATCAGGAGATATTGTGAGGGTGACACTGAATGAATGGGAGGATGAAATCCAAAGTGTTGAAGCAATGTGGCTGGCCAACATTCAATGAATGGATATTTATTGTGCCCAAGTGCCCAATCCAATGACTGACACTGGGGCTGACATAGTTGGCACCGATGTCAGCACCAAAATTCAGTTCAGACCTGGCTTTGGTTAGCCATGACAATCAAAGAAAAGCAGTAAGCAATCTTTGTTTACACCTTGCTATAATTTTGTTAAATTTGTGTAGAATTGATGTACAGAACAAAGTATGACAGCTCGGCTCATTACTGCATGATTGAGACCAACAAGTAGTGAACCAATTTTGTGAAGTCCTGACTTCAATGATTGCAGAACTCAAATTGCAACAGCAAATTTCTGGAGTGCCAGATATCATGGGTAGGATGCAACACATCCAGTGTAGCAATGAGGCCAAATTTAATGACATTGCTGAAGATGATCCTAATGTCCAAAGTGGACCGGCTGTTCAGCAGAATGCGAATGACAACCCCAAATTTGTTCACAGCCAGCATATGCCAACTATTATGTTTGTTGAATGCCAGATGCTTCTGCTGCCTTCCAATTTTAATGTACCAGAAGAATATGCTCCTTTGGAATTGGAATTAAGAAAACAAGCCCATAATCAAATCACATGCATTCAGGACATTGTGGCCGACATCTCATTTTGGTATCAATTTGTTATTGGAAAAGGGAACCGCACCAACATTCATTCTAACAGACAGAAAAGAGTAAAATTACTCAATTATGATAAAGTTTTTGCACGCTCACATTTACTCAATCTGTCAGTCCTGACTAGTTGCCCTTGACTGTGATACAGAATTTCTGGCTATATTCCACAAACTTACCCATAATGATTTGAAGGCCAGCACCATTATTTGGAAACCTAATTTGAGGATTGACTACTATGGAGTTGTCATGGATTTGGAGGACCAGCTGTCAGTATTTATTTGGGCTTGGCACCGATGCTGATATCATTCCCGGCCAATTGGGCCTGACTCAATGCAATTTCACCAAGAACATACATGCTTGCTCAGTATCAAGTATTAAAATGCCTTTAATATCAATTATATAGTTAACAGGATCCATTGGCTCTGCACACGAGCTCAAAAGGATAGGTGGCATGAAGAAGTTATTCTGGTTTTTATGAAATGCAATGGATGGTCAGATATTTCATTCATCGCCAAGAAGAGTGGGCCAATGCAAATAAAATGGAGGGGAATGAAGCGACTCCAAAGCTTATGCTCACCGCAGTACGGAATAAATATGCATTGCGGCCGATGCTGCATTCAAAAATAGTACACATCATTATGTATCTCCGATCATCTGATTGTGTAAATCAATGTTACGATCAAATTGATTATCTATATAGATTGCTCTTTAGATACAATCCATCATGTCTAACAAAGAAATCTCAGTCTTCAACCCACTCACCACACTGGCTAGGGTCCAACAACATCTATCAGATATCGACATACAGGCACTGGTGTAGTATGCCGAGTCCTGATTTTGGGCTGCACCCTTTGCTATTGCTGTGTCAACAGAAGAACAA
>JAJIRX010000377.1:0-11823 GCA_023853785.1 Psilocybe azurescens | reverse complement strand
ATGGTGAAATCAAAGTATACCAAGTCGGGGAGGTGTTGGAGATCAGATATAATGGTATCCAGACTGATATTCATTAACTCCGAGATATCCTCGATGCTATGCTCTATCCCGGAAGAGTCAGAACTGTATAAATCGATGTATGCGAAGGTTGCTGAGTTTTGGGTGATCGGTCCATGATCTGCTGTGCTGAAATTGTTTGAGCAATGGTGAGAACGTCTGTGAGACTGAACTAGGTGTCGGTGCTTTTCACGCCAATATTGATCGTCCAAGGTCGCCATAAGTTCCATTTCGGTAAGAAAATCCAAGACAGAGGTCGTGAACCAGTACAGATGACTTGGTTGGGCAACATGTGAAGGTTTGCAGACAATGATCTTGTGAAGGCTTTCACAAAGTTCCTCTAATACATTGGCAATAGATCTCACATCGAGTCCGACGTGCATCAACATATACCGTAGTCCATTGAGCATGTCACGATAGGTTGATAGTCCCATACTGTCAGAACATGTGTATATCAGTGTCCTTATATATTTTCCAAACACAAAAATGCTCAGGCGCTTACCGTTCTACAGTCCGCTCGGCCCGTGGATTATCCTCAACAATATCAACCCCAAGCTTGATTATGGCGCAGATAATCTCAGTCTCAACGGTGCTCTCATCAATTGCATACCCTCCTGACCTTGACTCATCCAAGAGAAATTCACGGAACGACAGGTGACTGAACAAAATCGATGCCTCTTGCAATGGAGACCCAAAGATCGGCTCTAGCACACGGAATTCCTCGGAGTATTCATCCTTGGATATCCTGATCAAGGAGCTTAAGGCCCTCAACACGAGTTGAATCTCTCCGGAATCGACTCCCAGCATTTCCTGAATTATTTTTCGCTCCATTCGAGCAAGACACCACCAAGGACACGTTTCATTGCGTTTGGTCGAGGATATGACGACAGGATGGTTGCGTAGAGTTGATCAAGATCTGAAAATGCGGATGCACGAAGTGGTCCAGGCGTCGTCAATATCTGGAGTTGTTCTCGGGGGTCGCAGAAATTGGATGAGGCGCCAACAAATTCCAAGACAGTGGATGCGTACACGAACTGGCCAGACGCACTACGCACAAATCGCTTGATAATATGATCTGGAGGCCAAGGACGCGGGATAGAAGACATTATTCGAATATTCTCCTCGTAAATCTTGTCGAATCTCTCTCGAAGATACCTCTCAATATCCCTATCTGCGTCACTATCGTCTCGTAGACAGAGCGGCTTTGTAACGTGTACCAAAGGTCCAATTTCGAACGAATCGGAAATCCAGTACTCGGGGCGACTAACAATGAGAAATCGGAGAGGGATATTGTGCTCGGTGATTGCATTGGAAATGAGTGAAAGAATTTCGGACTGCATTTGTTTAGACCCCGCGCATTCGTCCAAACCGTCGATAATAACTGTGGGGTTGTGCGCAGGCCAGTCAGTGACATGTAATAACGGCTCTATGATGAGGTATTGGAGTTGGACGTCGATGGATGTAGTCGGAAGAGTGGGATTATCAAGCATAGCAGCGTCAATTTGGGCACGAAAGGATGGGAAGTTGAGGGCGAGCTGGTACGAAATTGTTGAAAATAGCTTGTTCCCATCCCCACGTCCAACGGCATCCTTTGCGAAGAAAAAAGCTCCCAGCGTACTTGCTATCGTCCGATATCTTCTTCAGAAGAACGGCAATGGAGTGGGCGATGGCAGATTTGCCGGCTCCTGCTGGTCCGTTGAGCCAAAGCGCCCGTTCCTTGGGAGTAGGGTCGTTGACCCAGTCCAGTATTGTGCTGATTATCTTCTCGCGAGTGCCAGGGTGGCATTTTGCGGGAGGGAAACGCTCGGCAGAGTTATACATGGCATCAGCTGCGATGTGCTGCCCCAGAATGTGCAGTCCTATTGATTCAGAATCAGTATAAAAGCTCAGTATATGATGTCTACTGGCTCTCACCTATGTCCCTTCCTCCGTCGTAGTGATTTTCTTCTACTTGTCGAATGCTCCCGCCAGTAATCATGACGTTCCTGGCGTCTTGGAACAGCTGCATTCCTGAGTTGAGGGTGCGATGCGGACGTATTGCGGAATATTTCTCATCTTTAGGCATTGTACTATGGCTTTGTGAAGGAAGAAACAGTTACTAACGATGTCCACAGTGTGGAGCAACACAGAATTTAAGTTAATTCACACGGTATGCGACCTAGTCAGTTCATGCAGTACAACATTGCGACATGCACTGCAATGTGCTGGATATGAATACTGCTATTAATAGTCACCACAACCTGTACATGTCTCAAATTGCTCTTAATCTTCACCCCAGTAGCCCTGATATTCTTGGCACTATTAGGGCTGCGGAAAGACGAGGAAAAGGCATTCACCTATGTTGCTCACTGTGTATTATCACAGTATATCACAGAGTCAGACTACACAACGGTGTTGTGTTTCCGACGTAGTCCGCACAAATGCATGTACAGCTTCAGTACTAGACACAGTGCAACTCACATAAAAGGGATAGTTGGAAGCAATGCACCGGAAAGCGGTGTTATTCTATTCCCAAAACTGGGTTGGACACCGCAAAATCACCCCCTTCTGTGTTTAACTTGCCTGCGATGGGGCCGTCGTATTGAAACCTCTGAATCCGTAAGCGGGAGCGTTGTTGTTAGCACATCCAGTCCATGGAATCCTCTTATCGTGTCAAGTGCGCACAGTTTAAAATGGTATACGACTCAATAGATGGTCATAGCCCCACTAGCACACATGCTAGTACCCCTTTACTTGTTGAGTCAGGGACATGGCTGTGAATCAAGCTCTCTTGTCGGAAAGTCACTACCATATGCGGTTGTCACTGAATTTACCCGAGATTGTGACGTGCCTGCATTCTTTGCATTTTCTCAACTGTCCCGAGTGGGGTTAACAAAGTCATCTTTTCTCACTTTTGACATGCAAAGTGACTTTGTGCGCGCAAAAGTGAAGTGTGAGAAAACTGACAATGAATGTGAACGTGATAGCAACTTTACTATTTTCTGTCCTGCGTAGGGCTGTGTCAACACTGATATGGTCGATCGACTAATGAGCACCTTTAGGCAAGCACTACCAGTTCTGGCGCCTCCGCGAAATAGTCCGGGTCCTTCCCCCTCCGTTTAATTTGTGTGCTGGTGCAGAGTACATATAGAGTAAGCGGCGGCGTGGTTCTAGTGCTATATGTCTTCCAATAAGACATTATCCCAGGGGTGAGATATCCACTCACTGTCTGATGTATGGTTTTCATCATAATGCACGAAACATTACTGCTACGCCGACTTCAAGAGTCAGTGTTTTGACACCAAAAAGGGCTAATATTTGGCGAAGAGATGTTGCACGTGATGGATCCCAACACGTCATTCACGTTCACAAAATTTGTTGCAGACAACCTTGTCAATTCAATTTGGCTGTCCTTTCACTCCTCTCAATTCTCTCCCGCTCTTTCCTCATGCAGTCAAGAGATCTCTCTGCTGCGCTTTTACATTTCAGGCGCTTTCGTTTGCACACAACACTACGCCGACTTACAACAAACTCACAAGACTCGTCACACTAAAAGTAACAGGATGGCATCATCCGTGCCCCACTTCCCGCTGTCTCATGTACGGATCCGTCTAAGTGTGTCCTGAAATCGATCCGGATAGCTATCGCGCAAAAACTTTTGAATGTGCTGCCGCTCACAGTTCAGGATCCTTGGGGAGCTGGAAGAGACAGTGGTTGAAGTCATCAAAAACGTACGTGGTTATTATTTTTACATTTTGTACTACTAAATTGACTGAGCCTTGCTGCTCACAGTTCCAACCGGACAAGTGAGTTGAGTTCGTCGTGCTCGACAAGCCCATCCTCCACTACGCGTGAACATAACAAGTTCTCACCCAGATCGACACCCCACATGCAACGTGCCCTCTGGTCTGCCCAAGTATTGCACGAACGACTCGGTCAATGGTAAGAAGGTCGTCATCGAGTACTCGTCGCCAAACATACGCCCAGTTGTTCTACGTTGGGCATTTGCGGAACACGATCATCAGCGCGTTTTTGGCTAGTTTGTATCAGGCTTGTGGGTTGGAAGTCATCTCAATGAACTATCTAGGCGATTGGGGTACACAGGTAAGATTCTTCTCTTTTTCACCTCTTTGTTTTTGTTTTCCGTCCAATCCCCTTTTGCCTCTATTCTGTTTCTCCCCTGCTCCTCGCCATTCCATGCGTCTTCTATTCCAATCCCCGAATATCCCACTAACATCTCCCCTTCGTCTCCCCTAGTTCGGCCTAATCGCCGCAGGCTTCGAAATACGGCTCACAAGCCAGGCTCGAAAAAGACGTCATCAAGCACCTTTTGACATCTACGCTGCCATTAAAAAGACGCATCCACCGACCCGCTGTCAAGGCCTCCGCCTCGAACCGGTTCAAGCACATGGAAGACGGAGACCAAGATACCCTGCGCAACTAGCGCATGTGGAGAGAGATGAGCGTGCGGGAGTATGAGAAGGAGTATGAGAGGCTGAATGTGAAGTTTGATGTGTATACGGGGGAGCGAGGTGGGGAAGGAGGCAATGGATGGGACGCTGGAGAAGTTGGATAGGATGAGTTTGATTTTGGAGTCGGATGGTGTGAAGCTGGTGGAGTTGGAGAAGTGGAGTCCGGGCAAGCCGTTGTTCGTAAGAAGGGTACGTTCCATTTCTTTTATTTTTTCTCTCTTCCTGTTCCTTCATTCAAACTTCATCACAGATGGAACGTTGGTATACCTGACACGCGAAATCGGCGGCGCAACCACGCGCTACGACAAATATAAATTTGATAAAATGAAATACATCGTTTTCTCGCAATAATACCTGCATCTCTCCCAATTCTTTGTAGTGCTCGAGCTTCCCCTGGGCGTCCTCGCTCATGCAGATCAACTACCGTCTCTTACAAGGAATGAGCATGAGGAAAATGGCGGTGGTGTTTTTGGACAAGATCATTAAGCAGGTGGGGAACGTGATGCATGAGCCCGAGGACAAGCTTCATTTTCCCTGTTCGTTATCCTTTTCCACGATTCGCGTTTCTCTTCGCGTTTCATCTCGTCGTTTCCTTGCTCTCCCATTCACAAGCGCTTTGAATACTCCCCACCGTATCCTACCTTGCTCGCCCTTGTCTCTCTCTCGTCCCTCCGCACTTAATTGAACCCAACTCACTCTCACACAGTTACACAGTCAGGAGCTTCATAATGTCCGCCGCCATATGCATGAACTCCAACGCACTTGCCATCGCGCTGATGCCGAGCTTCGTCATCTCGGTGCCCAACCTCGCATGGGGCTCAGACGATAACAAGAAATACGCTGATGTATTCGATGATGTCCACTACGCTTGGAATAATAGTATGTGGCTTTTGCTTTCGTTTCGTTTTACGCTATGTTTTACCCCTTTGTAATGCACTCTATCTCTCTCGTCATACTCCAACGTCCATCGTCGCCTCTGTCCTCTTACCCACCCGCATACATCCCACTAACCACCTCTCACAGGTCCCACAGCTACGGCGTAAGCCTCCTTGCAGGCAGACACCATCCTCTCACCACCCGTCCTCTCATCCGCCGCAGTTCACATCCATTCTCGGACTCAATACAGATCGCAATGCCGAGCATGAGAGCACGCCGCTCTTCTTGGAATAACGCACGCGTTGAGCTCGCCGCTCGTACAGTCGTCGGCGTCGATGAAGAGGGGTGGCCGGCCAGTTCACGGAGTCGCCCACCTCCTCTGCGCCCTCGTCGCTTCACATCTCCGTGTCCTTGGGAGTCCCTGGTGTTCTGTGTGCTACGTCATTGTTCACGACATCCGCGCGGAACGACAAATGACCCCAACGCAAACGGAACAGGGACAAGGGACCGGGACACGGCACAGGAGCAAGGACTAAAAACAGCAAGTGGCCCCCGCTCCCGCCAGGCAGGCGCAACACGACATTCTATAATTTGTTCCCCAACAGTCCGAATGAGAGCAGCGCGGATTTTCCGGCTTGGGGTGTCGGTGCTTCAACTGCTGCTGCGGGGGCTAGTGCGGCGAGCGGTGCTGGGGGTGTGTGAGGGATGGGAAGACGAGTGGGATTGAGGCTGAGGAGGGGGATGGGGATGAAGTCGAATGCAACCTCAATGGAGCCTATGACCCCAAAAATGGCGCACTCTTGCTCACGTTCTCGTGCTTCGCATGCACCCTCCCCGTTCTCAAAGCTCCTCACCACCCTCCGCCCCCTGCACATACATTTTTACCCCTGCACACACTCTTCCTCTCGGTCTACACATTCATAACAGTCCCATTATACGCCGGCCTACTTTCGCTCATCGTCGCCTTGACGCCTTCATTACAGTATACGCTACAGTATAATAATAGCGGGTCAAGGCCCGTGAATGGAGCGGTTGGGATGTGTGGCAAGTGTGCGGTTCCGGTCACGCTTGTTGTGTCTGAGAGTATTCTCGGGGTGGGAAGGAGGCTGAGAGGGAAGGAAGCTGGGGGAAGGAAGGAGGGGCGGGGGAAAGGGGAAGGGGATAAAATGGAGGAGGTATAGGAGGTATATACAGCGCGTCAAGGCTCTATTCCACTTCGGGACACATTCGATCGCGCAACGGAAGGATACACAAAGTGGAAAAGGAGTCGAACCGGTGAAGAAGCCGGCGAGCCGAAGATGGTGCTACTCGTCATCTCGGTGCACATGCTGCTCACTCCGCCGATGTGTAACGTTTCTGCCTAAAATGGAACATGCCGGAATTGCACACGGCACAACCGTTGGACTATCTGTCCCGAGATAAGTCTGAACCAAGTCAGGCTTTGACGTTACAACTCTCAGATCGTCACACCCGTTACTCCAGTACATGTTTCCTGGGGCGGCCGTGGACTTATATAGTAGCGGAAACCCAGACCGCTACACGATGGTCCCTGCGACGAAGAGCGATTGGCATGCTGTGTTTGAGGAGTGAGTGATTTTGTTCTTTTTTTTCTTTTATTCTCTATATGTACTGTGTTATGAGTTGTGAGGGCGGCATGTATGCGCCTTTTATTTCTCCTTTCTATTCCTTTTCTTTTTTGGAGCAATTCTATAACCTTCCTTTCTTCGTCATTCGATCGCTTACCGTTTGTGGTTCTTTGATCCCGATCAATCGACTGTTCTTCCTTTCCTTTTCTCACCCCCTTTCTTTCTCCTTTGCTCTCACTCACGCAGGCCGATATCCGTCGTCGTCAGCACCTTCCTTCTGTACTCCCCGCCCCGTCCCGTCACCTCTCTTTTAAGTTTTCTCATCATCCAAGAATTCCCCTCTGTTGTGCTTCAAACTGCAGGTGTTTTACTTTCAGACCGCTTACAAAAACATACAACCCGCGTTCCCTCGCCCTCTCCGCATACCAAACTCAAAAGCATGGCCTCATCTAGATCCCCACTGCCCGCCGTCTCGGCCACAGATCCCTCTAGGTGTGTCTTGGACTCATTCCGGATATCCACCCACCAGACCCTCTTGAATGCGCTGACGCCCAGGCTAGAGCAATCGTCAAATATGTGAAGAAGGGAGAGGACTTTACAGTTGCGCTCCCCGGTTTCTACTCCCGAGAAGTTTGAAGATACAGCGGCTAAAGTCGAGTCGTGTAAAATGTACGTTTTCCGTACTCTTTGTTGTATTCATAAAAGTAAAGACACTCGACTCACACCCACGCCGCACAGCTCCAAGCGGAAGAGTGGTCGGAGATGGAACATCCATCTATGTGACACGCGACAATCATTGGCGCGATCGAGCGCTACGAGAAATGCAAGTTCGACAGTGAATACGTGGTATCCTCCCAACATGACTTCCATCTCGCGAAGTTCTTCAAAGTGCTCAAACCTATGGACTTCTCCTCGACATCCTCGCGCGTGCACATCAACACGAGCTCGTACAGGGAATAAGTACAACGAAGGGTGCGGCGGTGCTACTGGATGAGATTATCAGGGGGCGGGGAATGTGATGTGCAATCAAGTGATGGAGAATGGGGAGAAGCATAGGGTGATGGTTGATTCGGAGGAGACGGCGCTTGAGATCGGGATTACGCGGGAAGAACCACGATATGGAGGTGCGTTGGCTTTCTTCCCCTTCTTCCTTTTCTTTCGTCATGCTAATGTTCGTCAATTTTTAGCGCTAGAATTGCCAAATACACATTCAACTGGGTCCGCATGAAATACTTCGAAGGCGACACCGGCCCTACCTTCAATACGCACTCCGACTCGCATCCACATCCCGCAAAACCTCTCCCTCATCCCTCATCTCATTCTCTCTCCTCTCTTCCTACATATGCGCAGACGGTATTGCGTTCTTCATGGGCATATACCCGAACGTCGTGAAGACTGCGATGAGGACCCAGAAGCCAAGTGACATTGCAACGTTCGCGTTTAGACTGGCGCATGCGATCAACAATGCGTGGGATGCGGTTATTGTGAAAAGGGATGAGAATGAGCAGAGGGCGCGGGCGCAGGCAAAGATGATTTTGTATCAGTGTGCGAGGGAGGTATTGGGTAGTGCGGTGTAATGGGTCTATTGGGTTTGCAGCCATTGGAGAGGATGTAGACCGGTAGGTCTTTCTGAGTCTGGAGATGTTCTCTTCTGTTTGAGACTCGAGCGCTGATCCCATCATCTAATTTCCAGGTCGTACGATGGTATCGTTCTGGGATCACATTTGAATGTGAGCCCCATCGCCTATAAGCCCTCTTATTGTTCAAGCTCGTTGCATCCTTCAGCTATACTCAAGCGCACAAGCTGCTCATCGTCACTGCCTGTAGGCCTCTGGATGACCACCTTGATATAATCCGGAACAGGCACCGCATCGATATACTCCCGCTTTCTCTCCCGCTTGCGTACAACCCTATCCTAAGGCTATCGCTAGCCGTAACACAACTCCTCCACTCGCATATACACCCGCATCTCGATCTACATATACATACACATTTCTTTCAAATGCTCACCCGCTACTACCCGGCGCACGCTCTGGACTTGGCATGGAGTCTATTATTTTAACGACGCAAAACGATGTCGACTTATAGACAACACCATAGAACAGGGGAACGTGGGTCCTTCGACGAGGCGTGATTGTACGACTTCCATTTTCAATCCAGGTTCGAGTTGTCCCGTCTCTTCCCCTTCAGAATCTCCGCTTACAATATCGATTTCAATCTCATCCTATCAACAGTGTTCGTCTTATTCACAGAAGCCTCCCACTCACCACATAGTATTTTGGTCCTTAAGTCGGTCCAATATGACAGCCTCTTCTTTTCTTTGTATTGCTCCGTTTCCGTATATATATAATTGCCGTTCTGATAAGCATACAGTATGCGTTATGCTACGCAGAGCTCGATACCCCGCTTCTCATCGCCTCACTTGCTTTCGATATTCGAGGTGCTTGGAGTCTCGACTCTCGAGGTGAGTCAGGCGATCATATATTTAACTGCTGGAGGAGTGGCGTTCTTTATTCACATTTGAAATCACATCTACTCTTTTCTACAAGCTGTACCGGCGCGTTCTAAGTATGCAAGCATGACCTCGCGCACACCCCAACTTGTACTACAATTAACACTCATACTCTTGACAGGATCCATCAAATGCTTCCGTCCCCTTCTTTATTAGAGTTCCTTGACTTGGTTGGAGTCAATCATTTTTAATTATGCCTGGCCTTCATCCGTTATATAAACATCGTACCAATCAAATAAGTGCCTGTCAGATGCGATATCGAGCTGCAGTATCCTCCTAGATTCCCGAGTCCTGAGCCCAGACAGCCAGTCTTTTAATGAGTCAAACTCAGGGGATAAGAGGGAAGAGTGGACGTATTTCTAGTCACTGTATGCTTGTAAAAATCAATATGCTGCAATGATCACCAGTCACTAAAATTTCTCCGGCTGGACGAGAATCACTAGGAAATATTTTCTACTGTTTATCAAATGTCTGCTTTATGCCATTCTGACACAGCACAACTTGAATGCACTACGTGCACTGCATTTCCTATATCCCAAAATACATCCTCGGTGTCAATGGAGACCGCCGTTTGTTTTCTGTTCCCTCACTATAGCTTTCTTGAAGGTATGTTAGAAGGGTACCTGCAGTTTTTATTTTCTCATTTTATCATACCAAAACACTGTCTGGATGTTTTTAAATTGAACTTAAACTGACTATAATGACATGTAATCTTAATGAAATTATATGATTTAAAATGTACTAGAAATCCTTAGATCACAGCTTTCAGGAGATATAACATGTATTTGTATTTATTTGGCTCATCTATTATTATTAAATACTTTATAAAAATAATACACACAGACAGTTTCTTTGCAGCCCATTGGAATCAATACAATAAGGTTTTTAATTGTAAACATGCAAAAAATATCAAATGAATGAAAACATGTTGGAAGATATAACAAAGACTGAAACTGTACATTTCCCCAAGTTTATAGCCCATTATTCTCTGCTACACAGCCATGCATTCTCTTTTTTAAATAATATCATCTTTATACTGGAAAATAGTGATTCTATTTGCAAAACTGATGTCAACCTTGGTGTTTTGAAGTCAACTATTTGTGTGATATGTTTTTGATAGAGTTATTGATGAAAAAAATCATGAAGACCATTTTCTAAGCTCACTCCCTATGACCACTGCCACCTAGTTTGACTTGTCTCCACTGGAAAGGCTGATACTTCCATACAGCTCTGCTATCTGCTTCTCACTACCATCAACACAACTATCTGTTAGTTTTTGTGATTAAACACTTTGTTTCTAATGTTCTACACTTGATATTTGGACTTGTACAAATGGACACTTAGTTAGAATTCGCTCTTTTCGGTGTTTTTGCACACTGTTCTGTTAATAACTTTTTGTAGAGTAAAGTTATTCAAATTCTGATCACTGATCCGGAATCCCTCGTTGAGATGGTTCCGGTGATATATAATTTGTCACGTAATTATAGGTTTGGTGTTTTGACGCAATATTGTGACACCTATAGTCACGCCTCACCATTTTTAGACACTTAGCCATGTAAAAGACCAGTATTCCTACTATGTCTGAGGAAACAAAGACACTAGAACAAGATTTGGAGTCTACAGAAGCAATTTACAATTTTCACTCATACTTGTCATTGTTGCGCATTTGAGATTTGACTCTATTGTTACTCATCAGTATAGCTACTGATTTGTGCATTATTGTCTATTTCTAACACTATCATCAACACAGTTATCTCCATCCAAATCATTCAAATTCTCTCAAAAAGATCTTTGTAGCACAAGTCAGCTCAAAAGCCATTCCTCACCAAGAACTATATGGGGGCTTGCTTGAAATTTGTCCAGAAGTATGAAAACTGAATAGAAAAGACTGGAAACATGTTATGTTCACAGATGAGACCAAGATCAATTGAATTGAGTCTGATGGATAGCAGTCAAAGTGTGGAAAAGGCTGGTTCTCCTCTCCAAACTCAGTATGGAAAACCATCAAATTTGGAGAAGAATATAATGATGAGTTGAGCTGTATAACAATAATGGTGTTGGCTATACGTGCATGATGGATAGAATAAGATGGATGGACAACTCTATATAAGCATTTTGGATGACTATGTCTTCCAAACTCTGAGCATTACAATCTTAATCAGGATGATTTCATCTTTCAGCAAGATAATAACCTCAATCTCACATCCAAAAAGGCTTAGAAATAGCTTAAAGACTATAAAATAGAGTTTTTAACTGACTGACCAGCATATAATAACTAGACCTCAATCCAATTGAAAATTTGTGACATATTCTCAAAATGTGCTTTGTAGAATACAAATGC
>JAJIRX010000376.1:0-17532 GCA_023853785.1 Psilocybe azurescens | reverse complement strand
GCAAAGACACCGGATGCTCTACAGGTGGTTATGTGACGATTATGGCTGGTGGTGCAGTTGGCTGGAGCAGTAAACTGCAAGGAATAGTTGCGCTTTCTACCACTGAAGCAGAGTTCATTGCAGCTGTTGAAGCAGGCAAGGAGATTGCATGGATGCGCTAACATTCTGCAGCGAATTTGGTTATCACATTGACAAGCCTTCCACTCTTCACATTGACAAATAAATCTGTATTAGCGTCTCCAAGAATCCCTGAACACCATGGACGCATGAAGCACCTGGACCTGCGCTTCTACTGGCTGCATGATGCAGTAAATGACAAAATGATCAACCCTACGTTTGTTTCAACTGATCAGCAAGTTGCAGACATTCTTACGAAGGCTCTGCCTGCTGCAAAGGTTGAGTTCTGCAGAGAGGAGATGGGCATTTATGTTTAGAGTATATTTCATTCTTTTTATTTCTGAGACTGTTCAGATCACGGGGGATGTTAGAATTGATATTTCAGACTCAGACTGATGGGATCACATGACAGACACCTATGTAGCTGTAGCACACCGCTTGAACTCCTTAGTTACTCACTTTGGACTTCAGGCAAGTAGATAGCATAGTTCAGTCTCAATACACTCAGTTACTCACTTTGGACTTCAGGCCCTCATTGCCACTCTGTCTGATACAGTGTGACCACGGAAACTCGGACCACAGGTGTCTCGCACATTTCGAACTTCGCCACCTTTAACAGATGGGCGCATGATTCAGAATACACCTACACATGCGTCGTGAGCTGTGGGGAGCTCATGTTCGCGAAGTGAACCCAGGTTGTCTTTGCCCCCGGGCTGTGCAACGGCCCCGTCGACCGTTTTGAGTTGGAGAAAGTTCCGACCTCGATATTTGGGGGTCCTGGAATAAGACATTCCAGGAGGCGCTGCGAGAGGGCAGCCTGCATGCTAAAGGCTGTCAAATGATGTAGCTGGGCATGGGCCCAGTGCAACTTTGAGTCGGTTGTGAACTCATGAGCTTTGTAATGCAAGTCCCACTGCAAGCGAGGGCGTACACAAAGGTGATTGACTGGCCATCCTTATGGGTGAACCAAGTCTGAAGAGCCTCACAGACAGCCACAGAGTGGCCCTGTCCGGAGTGGATAGAGGGATCGACAGCTCGACGGGCAGATGCCATTGAGTCTGTGAAAATGAAAATGTCTGTGCAATCGTCACGCGAAGTCGCATTGACGATTGCAGAACAGATGGCATATAGCTCTGCATCTGGGGCGGTGACTTTGCCTGCGACATGTCTAGCGCCAGCGCTCGACTCTGCTGAACAGGATGGAGGCCGCAATGGCTTGATACCGTCCTGAGAGGGCAGACTTGCATCTGTCCCTGCATAATAGGTCCCAATGTTCTCCAAGATTTTGTCACGGAGCTTATCGAGGTGTTTGGTGTGCTGCTTCAACTCCTTGTCAGCATCGCCGCAAGAAATCTTGCAGTCATCGAAGTGGACTTGGTCCGCAAAGCGGTCCATAAGTCGGACACCCGGTCGTGAGCGGGTTCATCGGGAGGAGGGTCTCCGTCAGAGCAAGAACATTAGTGTCGGACTCAAAAGAGTCCCACTAGTGCGGAAGATTTCCGGTTCAGACATAGTCTGGATCGAAAGAGAGGGTGCAGGCGATAGTGCACAGGTGAAGCGAGAGAGAGCCCTCACTGGATGGGTTGGGGTCAGTGTGGCAAACCGATAGTCGGCTCGCTCAGATAGACGGCGAAGAAGCAGGTTGATAGGGGGAGGCCCACAAGAGCCTCCACACCACCAGTCGGAGAAGTGTGGAAAGCACCGGTATCCACAATGCAGCGGAGCGCTGCATTGTAGAGATGATGGAGGGCACCTTTGCAGCGAGCAGCTGCAAAGTACCAAAGATGAAAGCCATATGTGACTATGGGAAGTATGCAGGCACGATAGAGGGCAGCTTCTGGACAGGGCGCAGTCCTCGAGTGGAACTACCAAGCATCTTCATCGCCTTAACGGTAGACAAAGCCTTGGTGGAGTAATATCGGACATGCTCAGTAAAGGTGAGCTTGCAATCGAAATAAAAACCCAAGTATTGCCAGTACAGCTTGGGTTTGAGATGGGTCACACCGGTATACGGAGCGTAATCTAGATTGACAGGGGGATTGTCTTTGGAGTGCGACCGGTCGAAGTGGAATACTTCAGACTTGTCGTGTTCCAGTGCAAGTCCAATTTCATGAACAGTTCAGATATGACACCATAAGCCCGTTTAAGGGCTTCACAGTTGTCGAGAAGGGACCTTGATTGCACCACGAGAGTGCTATCGTCGACATATGAGAGCAGGAAGCACCCACAAGTGAGTGGATCCAGCTCGAACAGCCTCATAATGAGGGTGAGGTAGAGAGCAGAGGACCGGGGACAGGGCAGAGCCCTGTCCCACTCCTACATCTGCCTGGCAAAGGTCTGAAATGAAGTTGCCCCATGCATATTGCATAGAGCGGCCGACCAGATAATGGGAGAAGAATTTAATGACATTGTCGCTAAACCCTAACTTCCGAAGGATGGCCATGAGTATCTCATGGTTGAGTGATGGGAAGAACTGAAGCGACATCAAAGGCAATGACACTAGTCTTGAGTCCCTTGGCCCACCCAGCACGCACCATGTGCATCAGGATGAGGCCGGCATCTTCGGTGGATCGTTGACGGATCCCTCCGATCTGATTTGGGTGGAAGACGTCTGAGGCGACGCCCGTCGAACTGGATGCGATTGGAAAGCATTTTCTCAATCAATTTACCAATGGTATTCAGGAGCACTATGGGCCTGAATGCCTTTGGAGCAGAGTAGGAGGGCTTGTTTGGTTTCGGAATGATAACCGACATGGACTCCTTGAAGTGCTTAGGCCAGTGCCCAACTCTAAGGCAGGCATTGGCAAGCACAAGTAAGACGGTGAAGACATGGGTGGGCCCACGCATCAACATCTTGAGATGAGACCACTTGATGTGGTCCAGTCCTGGGGCCGACACGTTGGAGCAGGAGGCCAGCGCCTCGCATCTCAAGTACAGAGAATGGGACCCATCCCCTTGCAGGGCATGTCGAAGATGGAATCAAGAATGCCGATGTCGAATGCGCAGTCCGGCCTTGAGTTATAGGTGTTGTGGAGAGCATCCCACAACTGAGGAAGGGCGTGGCAAGGCTGCCCTTGATATTGAATAGCCTCGCACGGTGGTAACTTGCGCTGTTGGACCCAAGACATGAGGTCCCAAGTGTGCTTGTTGGTAATGGATATTTCTGTGATTCTGGAATCAAAGAAAACCCGTTTGGCGTTTTTGACTGCCTTTCGGTAAAGCTTCCAGTCTTCCGGGAGGCCATGTTCCCGATAAGCCTGAAGCGCAACAGAGCATGTTAAAGGTGGCGAGTTCGGAAATGTGCGAGACACCTGTGGTCCGAGTTTCGTGGTCACACTGTATCAGACAGAGTGGCAATGAGGGCCTGAAGTCCAAAGTGAGTAACTGAGTGTATTGAGACTGAACTATGCTATCTACTTGCCTGAAGTCCAAAGTGAGTAACTAAGGAGTTCAAGCGGTGTGCTACAGCTACATAGGTGTCTGTCATGTGATCCCATCAGTCTGAGTCTGAAATATCAATTCTAACATCCCCCGTGATCTGAACAGTCTCAGAAATAAAAAGAATGAAATATACTCTAAACATAAATGCCCATCTCCTCTCTGCAGAACTCAACCTTTGCAGCAGGCAGAGCCTTCGTAAGAATGTCTGCAACTTGCTGATCAGTTGAAACAAACGTAGGGTTGATCATTTTGTCATTTACTGCATCATGCAGCCAGTAGAAGCGCAGGTCCAGGTGCTTCATGCGTCCATGGTGTTCAGGATTCTTGGAGACGCTAATAGCAGATTGGTTGTCAATGTGAAGAGTGGAAGGCTTGTCAATGTGATAACCAAATTCGGCAGAATGTTGCGCATCCATGCAATCTCCTTGCCTGCTTCAACAGCTGCAATGAACTCTGCTTCAGTGGTAGAAAGCGCAACTATTCCTTGCAGTTTACTGCTCCAGCCAACTGCACCACCAGCCATAATCGTCACATAACCACCTGTAGAGCGTCCGGTGTCTTTGCAGTCGCCATGAGACGCATCGCAGTACGTGCTGAACATGTCTAGACCCAGCTCGCCAGAGTAGTGCAACTTGTGATCAAGTGTACCCTTCAAATAGCGCAATAGATGTTTGACTGCTGCCCAATGTTTAGGACCAGGATTGCTGTTAAAGCGAGCCAGATAGGCAACAACATGTGCAATGTCACTGCGGGTCATAGAGGCGAGATATTGAAGGGAACCAATGCAGCTGAGATAAGGAACATTTTGCATGAATTGCAAATCTTCTGGTGACGAAGCGCCCATTTCCTTGGTGAGAACGGTGCCAGGAATCATAGGAGTCAACACAGGACTGCAATCAGTCATGTTGTAGCGTTCTAGAATGTCTAGAATGAACTGGCGCTGATGTAGAGCGATTGTGCGCGATTTGCGATCTCTGGTGATGCCTACACCAAGCAGGAACTCTGTCGGACCAAGATCTCTGCATTTGAAGTGTTCAGCAAGCTGCTTGACTGCTCTATCAATTGCAGCTCCATCCTTGCAAGCTATAGTGATATCATCGATGTAAATGGGCACAAACATACGAACATGGCCATCAGAGTAGATGTAGACAGATCTGTCTGCTTCAACTCGCTTGAATCCCATTTGGGTGAGTGCAGCATGCAATTTGATGTTCCACTGACGAGCTGACTGCTTGAGACCATACAATGATTTTCGGAGCCTGCAGACCTTGTTTGAGCGCCCTCATGGAATCCATCAGGCTGCTTCATGTAGATGTATTCATCCAAGTCTCCATTGGTGAAAGCAGCTGAGATATCAACAGAGCGCAGTTCTAGGTCTTCAGCAGCAGCTATAGCAAATGTAGTGCGTATTGTCACAGGGCGAGGTGTAGGCGCATGCACTTCATGATAGTTGCGTCCGGGACATTGAGAGCAGCCTTGGGCGACGATTCGGGCCTTGTAGCGTTCAATGGAGCTGTCTGAATTGCGTTTAATGCGAAACACCCAGCTAGAGCCAATAGCCTTTTCACCTTGTGGCAGGTCCACAATGTCCCATGTGTGGTTTTGAAGCAAGGTGTTGTATTCAGCAAGTGTAGCTTCACTCCATCGCTCAGAATCATTGCTTTTCATGGCCTGCTTGTAGTTGTGTGGGTCAGATGTCGAAGCAGCTCCTGCAAATTGAACTTCATCCATATCATCATCTAGAGATGGATTTGACTCGTTATCGTCCACAGCAGAAGAAGGAGCAGGTGCAACCTTCCACCATTCACTAGGGGCTTTGGGGCACGTGTAGAGCGGCGAGACAGCTCAATTGTGCCCTTAGGTGGACGAGAACGCGAGAGCGTGAACTGGAGCTTGTACAGGTGCAGGGTGCTGCTCAGCATGTTCTGGGACGATTGGGATGATTTGTGCGTTATCTGGCTGAGGCGGTGCGACTGGCGGCTGAGGAGCGACAGGAATGTCATTGGGTGCGAGCTGAGGCTGTGGTATCACATTTGGGTCATTTGGCACAATTTCGGGCTCAGGAGCGAAGTTGTCATCCCCCGAATCTGGTACATCTGGGAAGGTCACAGGAGTGCCTACAGGCATCAGGCTCACTGGAGACGTCCGTTTGAGGCCTGGAAAGCTCCTTTCATCGAAGATAGCTTGTTCTGAGATAATGAACTTCTTTGTGACTGGATTGTAAAACTGCCAACCCTTGTACCCAGATGGATACCCAACAAAGATACACTTCTCTGTGTGTGATTGCAACGATTTGCGCTTGTCTCGCTGAATATAGACATAAGCAGTGCACCCAAACACCCGGAAATGGCTAATATCGGGTTTCTTCTTGTACCAAGCAGTATAGGGCGTTGTAGCTGGCAGAGGTGCAGTAGGGAGCCGATTCCACACATGGACATAAGCAGAGACAGCTAGGACCCAAAACAACGCGAGGGAGATTGGATTCATCTAACATAGCAGTAGCATGGTCAGAAATGGTGCGATTTGCGCGCTCTGCAACTCCATTCTGCTGTGGGTAGTAGGCCGTTTCGGGCGGGGCCTGTTCGCCACAGTGCATCGGTGTTCGACTCACTGCTCCCACCCAGGACCTGGACCACGTTACGAATGGCATCGAGTATGTGGGAACCAGGGAGAGCTGGTACCGCTAGTCTTGGCTGCTGGACTTGGGCGCCCCCCCGCCCTTGTTAGTTATCTCCTGCTGGTGTTGCATCCGCCCCACCCCAGGCTTCCTAAGGCTAGGGTCATTCCTAGCCTATATCCCGCGAGATTGTTCTTTGTAGATAAGTTTCTTCTTCTGCATCGAGGCTGGCGTTATATCCCCACAGTAGCTACCCCGTTATGTGTTCAGCACGGTCATTTATCGTAGGCTTCAGTGTTTCCAACGGACTCTTAGTAGTTTCGGCAAAAAGTTTCTTAGTAGTCACCTGGTCGGGCATTTGTACTTAGCGACCGGACTGCTTTCAGCGCACCGGTATACGAATTGATGATATAAAAAAAAAAAAAAAAAAATCTCAACGATGGTCATACATCGTGCCTGTGTGGATGTCCTTGGGAAACCTGCACACATATCCTCACCTGCAAAAGGATGTATCGTCCTCCCAGGACTTGCGAGCTTAGGCAGCCAACTACGTTGTGCTACCTTCACTCATTTTGGAGATGAACCCGAAAGCGTTTGCCTTCCGCTCGGCTCCCACTGCAGGGCGTCGGGTTGACAACTGACGTTGGGCATTGTGGGAGGAGTCTTGTTCGGCGGTCGTGATTGGCATGGGCCAATTATCCGCCTGGCTCGTGGTTGTTTGAGAATCCCTGGGAAGGGCTGTTTCGGCGGGGCTTGGCTCGCCACTAGCATCAGTGTTCGACTCACCTACCCCACTCAGGACCTAGGCTGCGTTATGAATGGCGTTGAGTATGCAGGAACTAGGGAGAGCTGGTACCGCTAGTCTTGGCTGCTGGACTTGGGCACCCCCGCTCTTGTTAGTTATCTCCTGCTGGTGTTGCTCCCGCTCCACCCCAGGCTTCCTAAGGCTAGGGTCACTCCTAGCCTATATCCCGCGAGGTTGTTCTTTGTAGATAGGATTCTTCTACTTTGCATCGAGGCTGGCGTTATATCCCCACAGTAGTTACCCCGTTATATGCTCAGCACGGTCATTTATTGTAGGCTTCAGCGTTTCCAATGGACTCTTAGTAGTTTCGGCGAACAGTTTGTTAGTAGTTACCTGGTCGGGTATTTGTACTTAGCGACCGGACTGCTTTCGCGCACCGGTAAACAAATTGATGATTTTTAAAAAAAAAAAAAAAAGTTGCAAACCTAGTTCCGCCGCAGTATTGAGGAGTTGAGTGGCAACTCCTGGATGGCCGCGATGGCCTCCATCCCATTCCTGGGAGTGGATGTTAAAGTCCCTCCCTATATATGAAGGGTGGAAGTGAAGCCGCCTCCTCCGCAAGGAGAGAGCGGCCATATGGGTTTCATCAGAATAGACATTCATTAAATTATAGCTCTGTCCGTTTGCGAACAGGCTGAGGATTAACACATCATGATGATCAATAAGATCGCGATGCATTGAGGGGCAAACTCTTTCAAACGGTTAGACACGTATGCCATAACCCTTGGGGCGAGTATCGGGTTCAGGATTGCGTACCATAGGCAACCAAGATGGATGCAATGGGGCGCCGATAACATCATCACCAGACTTACGAGAGGTGGACGGTGCGGTGCGTACAAACCTCCACGGAGGTTCTTGGATAAAAACAATATTGTATGCTAATACAAAGTGTTCGAGTATAGTTTCTACGCTTAGGCTGGACTTTGCGCAATTGAAACTCAAAATTCTAACCAGAAGGTCCTGGACGGTTTGACTCATCCTAGTGACTGCTGGTTAGGGATTGACAGTGCACGAAAGAGTTCGCTTGTACCTGACAATATTTCTCGACATGCCAAAGCTGATTGAACCTGTGACTCCAGAACACGCAAGCGTGCTCATGGGCACCGTGATTCTTTCCGCAATTTGGGCAGCGAGGGGTGTGAGGGCAGGGCTCCCCACCAGGCGTAGGTGCCTGAGAGGAGTCCGCCTTCGGATTGCCTTTGCAGCAGCCTGCAACGGCCGATGCTCCTCCAACTTGTGAGGACCAGAGCATTGTGGGCATTTGGCGGCAACTGCATGGCAGTGACCGACTGGATGGCCCCACTTCCAACACCGAGTGCAGAGGGGGACGCCGGAGCTCTTCGAACTAGAGCATATCCAGAGGGGCGACCCTGAACATGAACTGTTTGTCGATGAGCTGGCGAGCGCGGGCACCAGATGCGGTGTCCCAGATGTCAAAGAAAGCAGTGGCGGTGGTGCTTGCCTTGGAAGTGCGGACTACGGGGATCCCCGCATAGAATGTGCAATGAAGACCAAATGGGAGAGGCTTTGAGTGCCGAAGCAACCTCTTCCCGTTCGGTGAGGTGATCCAGGTCATAATGAGTACCTTGGAATCGAGGGACATCGACAATTTGTAAAACAACTTGGACGTGGGCATGCCGACCCATGGCGTAAACTTGTAGTGGGCCTTGAATGAGTAGTGACCGTGCCACAGAGAATATCCGTGTCACGCTCGCTAGGGACTTTGTCGGTGGGTACAGTGTACCCATCGTATGTAATTTCAATGCCAAGGACCTTAACGCGAAGGCCCTGGCAGGAGAGGACGTCCAAGACAGATCCTTGAAGAGGGTGGTGAGATTAGCGTCTTTGCATGATCCCCACGTCGATGAGCAACTGGCGCCTTGATGGGCCGTGTGAGGTGTAGTCCGGGATCCTCCTACCCTTGCGGGAGGCGGTCGGGACAGAGGGGCAGCTGGCGAGCTGGCTGCTGAACAGGCGCCTTCTTGCGAGCGGCCTCAGCATAAGAACATGGGGCCGGCCGCATGGGGCGGGTAGAAGAGGGAGGCACTGGAGGGGCCTCTGATTGGGCACAACCGGTTTCTTGGCTGGGGGCGGGGTTGAGGAGGAGCAGGGGAGGAGGAGGCTGGTCAGCCCGCCCTTTCCCTTTGTCCTGCTGTGCTCGAACAGGAGGCCTGGCCTACGTGCTCCTACGAGAGGAGCGAACAGGTTCAGCCAGAGTCATAACGACGTCGTCATCGCCAGCCCCGCCATGGTCAGACCAAGCGGGGGGAGGAGATGTGGAGAGGGTCTGGGAAGTAGGACCAATGGCCAAAGGCCTTCGAATGGTGTCGTCTTCTGCAGCAAAGATCTCCGCAATTGCATGGATTGGGAGGATATTCTCAGGAGTGGGCGTAGTGCCCAAGTCCCCATTAAAGGCATCACAGGTGAAATCAACCACCGCTTGAGCCAGGGATGCCCCCACAGGGGACGAATGAAGGTCGATGTGAGTAGAGTTGACATACCCGACGATCGTCCTGAGTGCTCCCATAATCCTTTGACTATCTTCTACCACATCGGAATCACCGTAACTGAGTGATAGGTATGAGGGGAGTCTTCCATATCTTCGTCCTCAGACCTCGCCGGCGAAGGAGCGTCGGATGGCTGGGCGGTGTTGTCCCTGGCAGTAACCGTGGGATGCGATGACGAGACGACTGCCTCGAAGACGTGGCAGAGCGACTGGGTTGGGCAGTGCATGCCCCACGTGAAGCAGGGACTGGGCCTTGACTATAGGTATCTCGAACAGCAGGAGCGCCCGCTGTAGGGACCGGGGATGCAGTCGGCGAAGGTTGAGCTGCGGAGGATCTGGCTGAGAGGTCACCAACTGAAAGGGGACGGTGGCCTTGTGGGTTGCTGTTTAGGCGGCATAGCTTTGGACACTCAAAGCTAATGCTGCCAATGGTGGTAATGCTGGGGGTGGTTACCCAAGTAAAACTTTGTGTAGAACATTTGCGACGATGAGCAGAAATTTCTCACGGTGGATACGTGGCAGTACCGGAACAAGAAAGGATGACTCGGACCACAGCTGTCTCGCACGTTTCCGAACTCGCCACCTTTAACAGGTTATGGGCCCCGCATTGCGCTTTAAACTCAATTTCATCGAAAAGTCTCAACTTTTCATTTCCACACTCTTCGTGTTTTCGCTCGCACTGGCCGTGCCCGTGCTCGTACCGCCACCTCATCACGTCACAACGTTCGCACACGTTCCCGCACGTCTCCTCACTACCACCACGTCACTTCACTCCCATCTTGCATAATCATGTCTTCTTCATCCCTGCCCAATTTTGCGAAACTGAATGCTTCCAACTACCCATCTTGGTGTGGTGAAATGCAAGCTTGGCTTTGTGCCCAGGACGTTTGGCGCATCGTTTCCGGTCAATCCAAGGCCCCTAGGCAGTCCTCACCACCCAAGGACACTGAGGAGGCCGCACTCGACGCTTGGAACACCAAATCGGACAAGGCAGCTGGCTACATCTATCTGGCTGTTGAAGAGAATCAGAAGATCCATTTTGCCTCTATTTCAGACGATCCAGTCGCTATGTGGGCTGCCCTTGCTTCGGTACACCTCCAGAAGCGTCCTGGTGCACGCTTCAATGCCTATGACGACCTATTCTCTATTAGGAAGCAAGAAGACAAATCTCTGCAGTCCCTGATGAACAAAGTGGACACTGCCATTCACAGAATTCAAGATCTTCGGCCTAAGGACTTCACTCTCACCAATCTAGATGATGAGCTGGCAAGCATGACACTCATTAGGGTGCTTCCTGACGAGTTCAGTGGCTTTGCTTCGTCTCTATTGCTCATGGACAAGTTGGAGAAGGCTACTATTCAACAGGCCTTTGTCACAGAAGAGTCCCAACATCGCCATCGCGCTTCTGCTGCTCCCAGCGTCGCCTCTGCGCTTGCAGCACCGTCATCTCGCACTCCTGCACCTCTACGCTTCTCTGCACGTTTTGCGGCATGAACAACCACATGCAAGCTGAATGCAGCCGATATCTCGACTCTCAAGATAAAGCGAAGGAAAGCGTCCGCACTAGGTACAAGAACAGAGGTCAAAAGGCCAGGAAAGCGCAGGAGACCACTAAGAAGGATCCCAAGCCAGAATTTGCATGAAATGCAAGTGCACTGTCTACATCCGCTTCAAACACCTCCCAAAGCGATGCTAACTTCGATTGGCTCGCAGACACAGGTGCCACTAGTCATATGACACCGCATCGCGCATGTATACGCAATTATACGCCCTACATTGTCCCAGTGAAGTTAGCAGACAACACCATTGTCTATTCAGCTGGTTTTGGGAGTGTGATGATCAATCTGGTGATAGAGGGTCAGGAATCGTGTTCTGTAGAGCTTACACGAGTTTTGCATGTCTCCTGCTGCGCAACAATCTTTTTTTTTTTTTTTTTTTTAATCATCAATTTGTATACCGGTGCGTGAAAGCAGTCCGGTCGCTAAGTACAAATGCCCGACCAGGTAACTACTAAGAAACTGTTCGCTGAAACTACTAAGAGTCCGTTGGAAACACTGAAGCCTACGATAAATGACCGTGCTGAACACATAACAGGGTAATAATGTGGGGATGTAATGCCAACCTTGATGCAGAGTCTTATCTACAAAGAACAACCTCGTGGGATATAGGATAGGAGTGACCCTAGCCTTAGGAAGCCTGGGGTGAAGCGAATGCAGCACCAGCAGGAGATAACTAACAAGGGCGGGGGCACCCAAGTCCAGCAGCCGAGACTAGCGGTACCAGCTCTCCCTAGTTCCCGCATACTCAACGCCATTCGTAACACGGCCTAGGTCCTGAGTGGGGTAGGTGAGTCAAACACTGATGCCAGTGGCGAGCCAAGCCCCGCCGAAACAGCCCTTCCCCAGGGATTCTCAAACAACCACGAGCTAGGCGGATAATTGGCCCATGCCAATCACGACCGCTGAACAAAGACTCCCCACAATGCCCAACGTCAGTTGTCAACTGACGCCCGCGAGTGGGAGCCGAGCGGAAGGCAAACGCTTTCGGGTTCATCTCCAAAAATGAGTGAAGTGCTTCATATAGATGTACTCATCTAAGTCTCCATTGGTGAAAGCAGCTGAGATATCAACAGAGTGCAGTTCTAGGTCTTCAGCAGCAGCTATGGCGAATGTGGCGCGATATCGTTGCAGGGCGAGGTGTAGGCGCATGCACTTCATGATAGTCACGTCCGGGACGTTGAGAGCAGCCTTGGGCGACGATTCGGGCCTTGTAGCATTCAATGGAGCTGTCTGAATTGCGTTTAATGCGAAACACCCAGCTAGAGCCAATAGCCTTTTCACCCTGTGGGAGGTCCACAATGTCCCATGTGCAGTTTTGAAGCAAGGTGTTGTATTCAGCAAGTGCAGCTTTGCTCCATCATGAGGCTATTCGAGCTGGATCCACTCACTTGTGGGTGCTTCCTGCTCTCATACATCGATGATGGCACTCTTGTAGTGCAATCAAAGTCCCTCCTCGACAACTGTGAAGCCCTTAAACAGGCTTATGGTGTCATCTTCGAGCTGTTCAAGAAATTTGGACTGCACTGGAGCACAACAAGTCTGAAGTATTCCACTTCAACCAGTCGCACTCTAAAGACAATCCCCTGTCGATCTGGGTTATGCGCCGTATACCGGTGCAACCCCTCTCAAACCTAAGCTGTACTGGCGATACTTGGGTTTCTACTTTGATCGCAAGCTCACCTTTACTGAGCATGTCCGGTACTACTCCACCAAGGCTTTGTCCACCGTTAAGGCGATGAAGATGCTTGGTAGCTCCACTCGAGGACTGCGCCCTGTCCAGAAGCGTGTCCTCTATCGCTGCCTGCATACTACCCATAGTTACGTATGGCTTTCGTTTTTGGTACTTTGCAGCTGCTCGCTGCAAAGGTGCCTCCATCATCTTTCTCTACAATGCAGCTGCCCGCTGCATTGTGGATTACCGGTGCCTTTGCACTTCTCCGACTGAGTGGTGTGGAGGCCCTTGCGGGCCTCCCCCCATCAATCTCCTTCTTCGCCGTCTATCTGAGCGAGCCGACTATCAGTTTGCCACCCTGACCCCGACACATCCTGTGAGAGCCTTCCTCTCTCGCTTCAACTGCAGCACTATCGCTGCCACACCTTCCCTCTCGATTCAGACAACGTCTGAACCGGAAATCTTCCGCACTAGTGGGACCCTTTTTGAGTCTGACACTAATGTCCTTACCCTGACGGAGACCCTACTCCCAATGAACCAGCTCTCCAGGCCGGGTGTTCGACTCATGGACCACTTTGCGGACCAAGTCCACTTCGATGACTGCAAGATTTCTCGCAGCGATGCCGACAAGGAGTTGAAGCAGCGCACCAAACACCTTAACAAGCTCCGGGACAAGATCTTTGGAGAATATCGGGACATACTATGCAGGGACAGACGCAAGTCTGCCCCTCTCAGGACGGTATCAAGCCATTGCGGCCTTCATCCTGTTCAGCAGCGGAGTCGAGCGCTGGCGCGCTAGACATGTCGCAGGCAAAGTCACCGCCCCTGATGCGGAGCTTTATGCCATCTGTTCTGCAATCGTCAATGTGACTTCGCGTGACGACTGCATGGACATCTTCATCTTCACAGACTCGATGGCTTCCGCCCGTCGAGCTGTTGATCCTTCTATCCACTCGGACAGGGCCACTCTGTGGCTGTCTGTGAGGCTCTTCAGACTTGGTTCACCCGCAAGGATGGCCAGTCAATTACCTTTGTGTACGTCCCCTCAGCGATTGCAGTGGGATTTGCATTACAAAGCACATGAGTACGCAACCGAACTCAAAGTCGCACTGGGCCCACGTCCAGCTACATCATTCGACAGCCTGCGCATGCAGGCTGCCCTCTCGCGGGCGCTTCCTGGAATGTCTTATTCCAGGACCCCAAATATGAAAGAAGGAACTTTCTCCAACTCAAAATGGTTGACAGGGCCGTTGCACAGCCTGGGGGCAAAGAAAACCCTTGGGTTCACTTCGTGAACATGAGCTCTCCGCAGCTCTACGCACGCATGTGTAGGTGTATTCTGAATCATGCGCCCATCGGGTCTTATTATTCCCGATTCAATCTCAACGATGGTCATACATCGTGCCTGTGTGGGTGCCCTTGGGAGACCCGCACACACATCCTCACCTGCAAAAGGACTTATCGTCCTCCCAGAACTTGCGAAGCTTAGGCAGCCAACTACGTTGTGCTACCTTCACTCATTTTTGGAGATGAACCCGAAAGCGTTTGCCTTCCGCTCGGCTCCCACTGCGGGCATCGGTTGACAACTGATGTTGGGCATTGTGGGGAGTCTTCGTTCGGCGGTCGTGATTGGCATGGGCCAATTATCCGCCCTGGCTCGTGGTTGTTTGAGAATCCCTGGGAAGGGCTGTTTCGGGCGGGCTTGGCTCGCCACTGGCATCGGTGTTCGACTCACCTACCCCACTCAGGACCTAGGCCGTGTTACGAATGGCATTGAGTATACGGGAACTAGGGAGAGCTGGTACCGCTAGTCTCGGCTGCTGGACTTGGGCGCCTTGCCCTTGTTAGTTATCTCCTGCTGGTGCTGCATCCGCTTCACCCCAGGCTTCCTAAGGCTAGGGTCACTCCTATCCTATATCCCACGAGGTTGTTCTTTGTAGATAAGACTCTGCATCGAGGTTGGCATTACATCCCCACATTATTACCCTGTTATGTGTTCAGCACAGTCATTTATCGTAGGCTTCAGTGTTTCCAACGGACTCTTAGTAGTTTCAGCGAACAGTTTCTTAGTAGTTACCTGGTTGGGCATTTGTACTTAGCGACCGGACTGCTTTCGTGCACCGGTATACAAATTGATGATTTTAAAAAAAAAAAAAAAAATATATATATATATATATATATGAAGCAGCCTGATGGATTCCATGAGGGCGCTCAAACAAGGTCTGCAGGCTCCGAAAATCATTGTATGGTCTCAAGCAGTCAGCTCGTCAATGGAACATCAAATTACATGCTGCACTCACCCAAATGGGATTCAAGCGAGTTGAAGCAGACACATCCTTTCTTGTTCCGATACTGCCACGTATCCACCGTGAGAAATTTCTGCTCATCGTCGCAAACGTTCTACACAAAGCTTTACTTGGGTAACCACCCCCAGCATTACCACCACCGGTAGTACTAGCTTGGTTCAACCGAGCTATGCCACCTAAACAGCAACCCACAAGGCCACCGCTCTCCTTTCAGACGGTGGCCTCCAGAGCCAAACCCTCCACAGTTCCACCTTCTCAACTGCCATCCTTTCTTGTTCCGGTACTGCCACATAGCCACCATGAGAAAACTTGCTCATTGTCAACAACGTTCTCAACGAAGATCTACTTGGGTAACCACCCCAGCATTACCACCACAGGCAGTACTAGCGTGGGACTCCACAGCTATGCTGCCTAAACAGCAACCCACAAGGCCACCGTCCCCATTTCAGACGATGGCCTCCAGAGTCAAACCATCCGCAGCTCAACCTTCGCCGACTGCATCCCCAGCTCAAATAGCGAAGCGCCTCCCGCTGTTCGAGAGACCTATAGTCAAGGCCCAGTCTCTGCATCACGCGGGGCACGCACCGCCCAACCCAGTCGCTCTGCCACATCTTCGAGGCAGAGTTCTTGTCATCATACTCCCACGGTTACTGCCAGGGACAACACCGCCCAGCCCTCCGACGTCACGCCTCGCGAGGGTCTGAGGACGAAGATATGGACGACCCCCCTCTTACCTAGCACTCAGTTATGGAGATTCAAGTGGTAGAAGATAGTCAAATGATTATTGGGGCACTCAGAATGATCATGGGGTATGTCAATTCCTCACACATCAATCTTCATTCATCCCCTATGGGGGCATCTCTGGCTCAAGCGGTGGTTGATTTCACTCACGAGACCTTCAATGGGGACCTGGGTACTACTCCCACTTCCGAAAATATCCTCCCAATCCGTGCGGTTGCGGAGCTATTCACTGCAGAAGACGACACTATACGACAGCCTTTGGCTGTCGGTCGGAACTCTCCAGACCCTCTCCGTCTCTCCTCCCCCCGCTTGGTCTGACCACAGTGGAGCTGGAGATGACGACATTGTTATGACACCAGCTGAGCCCGCACGTTCCTCTCGTGAGAAACGCGCCGGCCAGGCCTCCCATCCGAGCCCAGCAGGACAAAGGGAAAGAAAGGGCTGACAAGCCTGCCTCCAACCCTGCTCCTCCACAACCCCGTCCACCGGCCAAGAAGCCAGTGGTCCCTAATCAAAGGCCCTCCGGTGCCCCTTCCTCCTCCCGCCCTGCGTGCCCGGCTCCCCGTTCATACGCGATACTGCTCGCAGCCGCCTATCAAGCAGCCAGCGAAGCTGGCTGCTCTCCATCTAGACCTCCCTCCCGCAAGGGTAGGAAGATCCCGGACTTTACTGCACACGGCCCTCTAGGCGCCAGCTGCTCATCGATGTGGGAGATCATGCGAAAGACGCTAATCTCTCCTCTCTATTCAAGGACTTGTCTTCGGATGTCCTCTCTCGTCAAGGCCTTCGTAAAGGTCCTTGGTGTTCAACTTGCGTACAATGGGTACTCTGTACCCACCGACAAAGTCCCCAGCGAGCGTGACACGGATATCCTCCGTGGAGCTATCACTTCTCATTTCAAGGCCCACTACACGCTCACCCCTGCGGTCGGCATGCCCACGTCCAAATCGTTTCTACGAATTGTTGACGTTCTCGGTTCCAAGGTACTCATTATGACCTGGACCATCTCACCGAACGGGACGAGGTTGCCTCGGCACTCAAGGCCTCTCCCATTTGGTCTCCATCTCACATACTGTGCGGCAACCCCGCATGGTTCGCACCTCCAAGGCAAGCACTACCGCCACTGCCTTCTTCGACATCTGGGACACTGCATCCGGTGCCCGCGCTCGCCAGCTCATCGACAAACAGTTCATGTTCAGGGTCGCCCCCTGGATATGGGCCTGTTCAAGAGCTCCGGCGTCCCCCTCTGCACTCGGTGTTGGAGGTGGGGCCACCCCGTTGGTCGCTGTCATGCGGCTGCCGTCAAATGTCCGTGCTGCTCTGGTCCTCACAAGCTGGAGGAGCACCACGCTGTTGCATCTTGTTGCAAAGGGAATCTGGGGCAAACCCCCACAGGCTCCAACGCCTTCTGGGGAGCCATGCCCTCATAACCCTCGCTGCCCCAACTGTGAAAGAACCATGGTGCCCATGAGCACGCTTTGCGTGTTCTGGAGTCACAGGTTCGATCCACTCTGGGCCACTGAGAAATATCGTCAGGTACGAGCAAATCTTATTGCGCACCGTCAATCCCTAACCACTGGTCACTAGGATGAGTCAAACCGTCCAGGACCTTCCGGTTAGAATTTTGAGTTTCAATTGCACAAAGTCCAGCCTAAGCGTAGAAACTATACTCGAACATTTTGTATTAGCATACAATATTGTTTTTATCCAAGAACCTCCCTGGAGGTTTGCATGCACCCACCATCCACTTCCCGTAAGACTGGCGATG
>JAJIRX010000375.1:0-18386 GCA_023853785.1 Psilocybe azurescens | reverse complement strand
CGCAAGCGCTCATGGGCACCGTGATTCTTCCCGCAATTAGGGCAGTGAGGGGTGTGAGGGCAGGGGCTCCCGCCAGGTGTAGGTGCCTGAGGGGGTCCGCTTCGATCGTTCTTCTGCAGCAGCCTGCAACGGCTCGATGCTCTCCAACTTGTGAGGACCAGAACATCGTGGACATTTGGCGGCAGCTGCATGGCAGCGACCAACTGGATGGCCCCACTCCAACACCGAGTAGAGGGGGACGCCCGGAGCTCTTCGAGCTAGAACGTATCCAGAGGGGCGACCCCTGAACACGAACTGTTTGTCGACGAGCTGGCGAGCGCGGGCACCGAGGCGGTGTCCCAGATGTCAAAGAAAGCAGTGGCGGTAGTGCTTGCCTTGGAAGTGCAAACTACACGGGATTCCCGCATAGAATGTGCAATGAAGACCAGATGGGAGAGGCTTTGAGTGCCGGGCTTACCTCTTCCGTTCGGTGAGATGGTCCAGGTCATAATGAACCTTTGGAACCGAGGACATCAACAATTGTAAGAACAACTTGGACGTGGGCATGCCGACCCAAGGCGTGAACTTGTAGTGGGTCTTGAAATGAGCAGTGACCGCACCGTGGAGAATCTCCGTGTCGCGCTTGCTGGGGACTTTGTCGGTGGTGCCAGAGTACCCATCGTAGGCAACTTTCGACACCAAGGACCTTAACACGGCGGCCTGGCGGAGGAGGACGTCTGCAGACAGGTCCTTAAACAGGGGTGGTGATTAGCGTCTTTCATGATCTCCCACGTCGATGAGTATCTGGCGCTCGAGGGGCCGTGTGAAGTGTAGTCCGGATCCTCCTACCCCTTCGCGGGAGGGGGGCGGGACGGAGGGCAGCCGGTGTAGCTGGCTGCTTGATGTGTGCCTTCTGCGAGCGGCCTCAGTGTAGAACGCGGGGCAGGGCACACAGGGCGGGAGATGTGGGAGGCACTGGAGGGGGCCTCTGATTGGGCACAACCGGTTTCTTGGCCGGGGGCGGGGTTGAGGAGGAGCAGGAGGAGGAGGAGGCTGATCAGCCTGCCCTTTCCCTTGTCCTGCTGTGCTCGAATAGGAGGCCTGGCCTGCACGCTCCTACGAGAGGAGCAAACAGGTTCGGCCGGGGTCATAACGACGTCGTCATCACCAGCTCCACCGTGGTCAGACCAAGCGGGGGGGGAGGAGATGGAGAGGGTCTGGAGAAGTAGGACCGATGGCCAAAGGCCTTCG
Organism: Psilocybe azurescens; assembly: GCA_023853785.1. Taxonomy (NCBI): domain Eukaryota; kingdom Fungi; phylum Basidiomycota; class Agaricomycetes; order Agaricales; family Agrocybaceae; genus Psilocybe; species Psilocybe azurescens. The sequence goes on along the minus strand of JAJIRX010000375.1, from coordinate 17,156 downwards.
AATGGTGTCGTCTTCTGCAGCGAAAATCTCCGCAATCGCACGGATTGGGAGGATGTTTTCAGGAGTGGGCATAGTGCCCAAATCCCCATTGAAGGCATCGCGGGTGAATTCAACCACCGCTTGAGCCAGGGATGCCCCCATAGGGGACAAATGAAGGTCGATGTGAGTAGAATTGACATACCCAACGATCGTCCTGAGTGCTCCCATAATCCTTTGACTATCTTCTACCACGTCGGAATCTCCATAACTGAGTGATAGGTATGAGGGGGAGTCCTCCATATCTTTGTCCTCAGACCTCGCCGGCAAAGGAGCGTTGGAGGGCTGGGCGGTGTTGTCCCTGGCAGTAACCGTGGGAGTGCGATGATGAGACGACTGCCTCGACGACGTGGCAGAGCGACTGGGCTGGGCGGTGCGTGCCCCACGTGAAGCAGGGACCGGGCCTTGACTATAGGTATCTCGAACAGCAGGAGCGCCCGCTGTAGGGACAGGGGATGCAGTCGACGGTTGAGCTGCGGGGGATCTGGCTGAGGAGGACACCGACCTAAACGGGGACGGTGGCCTTGTGGGTTGCTGTTTAGGCGGCATAACTTTGGACACCCAAAGCTAATGCTGCCAATGGTGGTAATGCTGGGGGTGGTTACCCAAGTAAAGCTTTGTGTAGAATGTTTGCGACAATGAGCAGAAATTTCACGGTGGATACGTGGCAGTACCGGAACAAGAAAGGTGATGGGACATTTACATGCTGCAACCTGAAGGATTCCACCAAAGTGGTCCTAATGTTGTTTTAAAGCTGAAAAAGTCACTCTATGGTCTCAAGCAGTCTGCACGTCAATGGAACATCAAGTTACATGATGCATTTACTCAAATGGGTTACAAGCGCATTGAATCTGATCGCTCTATCTACATCTACTCAGATGGAGATGTGAAGATTATTGTGCCCATTTACATTGATGACATTACATTTGCCTCCAAATCTGATGCTGCTATTGATAAGGCTGTAAAGCAACTTGCTTCACATTTTACACTCCGTGATTTGGGTCCTACTAAGTTCCTGCTTGGTGTTGCTGTGGAAAGAGACTTTGATGCAAAGACTATCACTTTGCATCAGCGACAGTATATTCTTGATATGCTTGACACATATGGCATGTCAGATTCTAATCCAGTCAAAACACCTATGGCAGTGGGAACTGTACTATCTAAAGCAGATGGTCCTCAAAATGGAGATGAGGTGGAATATATGCACAATGTTCCATATCTCAATGCAGTTGGTTCTTTGCAGTACTTGACTACTATGACCCGGCCTGATATTGCTTATACTGTGTCCTATTTGGCACGCTTTAACTCTAATCCTGGTCCTAAACACTGGGCTGCTGTCAAGCATCTGTTCCGTTACCTTAGAGGTACATTGGATTTGAAACTCACCTATTCTGGTGCTGTTGGTCATGACAACTTCATTACCTACACTGATGCAGCTCATGGTGATTGTGTGGACACTGGCCACTCTACAAGTGGCTATTTGACATTACTTGCAGGAGGAGCTATTGGGTGGTCTAGCAAACTTCAAACTGTGGTTACCTTGTCTACAACAGAAGCAGAGTACATTGCTGCAGTTGAGGCAGGTAAAGAGATTGAGATGCGCAATATCTTACATGAGTTTGGGTACACCATTAATGAGCCCTCTGTATTGCATATGGACAATCAGTCATCTATCAGTGTTTCCAAGAATCCTGAACACCATGGACGCATGAAGCATCTTGACTTACGTTATTACTGGCTTAGAGATGCAGTTAGTGCTGGGAAGATTGCACCTTCATATATTTCCACCAATGAGCAAGTTGCTGATATTCTGACCAAACCACTCTCACCTCCCAAAGTGGAGTTTTGTAGAGATAATATGGGACTTAAATCTTGATTTCTTGATTTTACTTGATTTTATTTTTCTATTTTATTTGTTTTTCATTTCATTTGCTGTTTCATTTTGTTCTTCTTTATTTTGGAGACATGTCAGAACAGGGGGAGTGTTAAAACTGCATTTCATACTTCTATCTATAGATCAGGTGATCTGATCTTTATCATGATACATCAGCATTGTTGATCTTTATCTATTTGATGCTCCAGATCTTTATCTTGATTCTTATCATCTATATGATGTTTATCAACTTCCTTTTGGGTTTAGATCTGTACCACATAGTATATAAAGACTTGTAGTTCAGTGCCAGAAGTCCCCAGTTACTCACTTAGGACTTCAGACGCTTATAGCTCGCTTGTCCTTGCTCCCATAGTTCTATAACTTGGTAGCCGAGTGTCTCACGTGTTCCCGAGCTCGCCTGCTTTAACAAAGTCGCACTGGGCCCGCGCCCAGCTACATCATTTGACAGCCTGCACATGCAAGCTGCCCTCTCTCGAGCGCTTCCTGGAACAAAATGTTGCAGGACCCCGAATATCGAGGAAAGAACTTTCTCCAACTCAAAACGGTCGACGGGGCCGTTGCACAACCCAGGGCAAGGATAACCCCTGGGTTCATTTTGCTAACATGAGCTCTCCACAGCTCTACGAACGCATGTGTAGGTGTATTCTGAATCATGCGCCCATCGGGTCTTACTATTCCCGATTTAATCTTAACGATGGTCATATATCGTGCCCGTGTGGGTGCCCTTGGGAAACCCGCACGCATATCCTCACCTGCAAAAGGACTTATCGTCCTCCCATGACTTGCAAGCTTAGGCAGCCAACCACGTTGTGCTACCTTCACTCATTTTTGGAGATGAACCCGAGCGTTCGCCTTCCGCTTCGACTCCCACTCGCGGGCATCAGTTGACAACTGACGTTGGGCATTGTGGGGGGAGTCCTTGTTCGGCGGTCTTGATTGGCATGGGCCAATTATCCGCTTGGCTCGTGGTTGTTTGGCTATGCTGGGGTAGGCCGTTTTGGCGGGGCTTGTTCGCCACTCGCTTTGGTGTTCGACTCACTACCTTCACCCAGGACCTGGGCCACGTTACGAACGGCGTCGAGTATGTGGGAACCAGGAGAGCTGGTACCGCTAGTCTCGGGTGCTGGACTTGGGTGCCCCCGCCCTTGTTAGTTATCTCCTGCAGGTGCTGCATCCACTTCACCCCAGGCTTCCTAAGACTAGGGTCACTCCTAGCCTATATCCCGTGAGGTTGTTCTTTGTAGATAGGCTCTTTTCCTACTTTGCATCGAGGCTGGTGTTATATCCCCACAGTAGCTACCCCGTTATGTGTTCAGCACGGTCATTTATCATAGGCTTCAGTGTTTCCAATGGACTCTTAGTAGTTTCGGGCGAACAGTTTCTTAGTAGTTACCTGGTCGGGCATCTGTACTTAGCGACCGGACTGCTTTTGCACACCGGTATACAAATTGATGATTTAGAAAAAAAAAAAAAAAAAAGTGAAAGTGAGCTTGCGATTGAAGTAAAAGCCCAAGTACCGCCAGTACAGCTTGGGTTTGAGAGAGGTTCGCGCCCGGTATACGGGCGTAACCCAAATCAACAGGGGATTGTCTTTGGAGTGCGACCGGTCAAGTGGAATACTTCAGACTTGTCGTGCTCCAGTGCGAGTCCAAATTTCTTGAACAGTTCGAATATGACACCATAGGCCCATTTGAGGCTTCACAGTTATCAACACTGCTGGCGCCGATCGCTGTATGTCAGACATACAGCGATTTATATACATGACTTATGTTACAATTGATGTATGTATGGTATACAACAATTATGTTTAGAAATAATACATCAATCAGACATATATTGTGTTCGGTAGCTGTATGTTAAACAAAACGCTATTTCTGTTTCTAAGCTGTAAGTAAATAAAATACCGAATAAACAGAATTTATTTTCTTTGGCTGTTTGTCAAAGATACAGAATAGCTGTATATAATTACTGTATGTTTTACATACAGATATCGTGTATATAATTGCTGTATATTATACAAACATCACTTTTGTAAATAAAGCTTACAGTTGAAAAACAGAGTTTCTGTTTGTTTTGTATATAATTCCTGTATGTAAACCTTACGTCAAAATATGGTATTCGATACGAAATGCTGGGGTTACTCGCATTGAAGATTTATTTCCAGAGCTCGCACACAATAATAAACGATTGAATATATCTTTCTATTTCAATCATTTATTATCGTGCGAGCGCCGCCGTGCCGAAATGCGAATTCTTCGCGCACTCATCGACTCGCTCAGTGAGTCGAATACCGTATATTCGATGTAAGGTTTACATACAGAATTATATACACAAATTCTGTTAGTAAAACAAACAGAAACTCTGTTTTTCAACTGTAAGTTTTATTTACAAAAGTGATGTTTGTATAATATACAGCAATTATATACACGATATCTGTACAAACATACAGTAATTATATACAGCTATTCTGTATCTTTGACAAACAGCCAAAGAAAATAAATTCTGTTTATTCGGTATTTTATTTACTTACAGCTAGAAACAGAAATAGCATTTGTTTAACATACAGCTACCGAACACAATATATGTCTGATTGATGTATTATTTCTAAACATAATTGTTGTATACCATACATACATCAATTGTAACATAAGTCATGTATATAAATCGCTGTATGTCTGACATACAGCCATCGCCAGCAGTGCAAGGAGGGACTTTGATTGCACCACAAGAGTGCCATTATCGACGTATGAGAGCAGGAAACACCCACACGTGAGTGGATCCAACTCGAATAGCCTCATAATGAGGGTGAGGTATAGAGCAGAGAGGACCGGGACAGGGCGGAGCCCTGTCCCACTCCTACATCTGCCTGGCGAAAGTCAGAATAAAGTCGCTCCACGCGTACTGCGTAGAGCGACCGACCAGATAGTGGGAGAAGAATTTAATGACATTGTCACTAAACCCTAGCTTCCGGAGAATAGCCATGAGAACTTCATGGTTGAGCGACAGGAAGAACTGAGCGACATCAAAGGCAATGACACTAGTCTTGAGTCCCTTGGCCCACCCCGCACGCACCATGTGCATCAGGATGAGGCCGGCATCTTCGGTGGATCTTTGGCGGATCCCTCCGATCTGATTTGGGTGGAAGACGTCTGAAGCGACGCCGTCAAACTGAATGCGATTGGAAAGCATTTTCTCAATCAATTTACCAACGGTGTTCAGGAGCACAATTGGCCTGAATGCCTTTGGAGCAGAGTAGGAGGGCTTGTTCGGTTTCAGGATGATAATCGACATGGACTCCTTGAAGTGCTTAGGCCAGTGACCCACCCTAAGGCAGGCATTGGCGAGCGCAGGACAGTGAATACGTGGGTGGGCCCACGCATCAACATCTTGAGATGAGACCACTTGATGTGGTCCGGCCCTGGGGCCGACACATTGGAGCAGGAGGCCAGAGCCTCCCGCATCTCAAGTGCAGAGAATGGGACCCATCCCCGAACGGGCATGTCGGGATGGAGTCGAGAATGTTGATGTCAAACGCGCGGTCTGACGCCGAGTTATAAGTGTTGTGGAGGGCATCCCACAACTGAGGAAGGGTGTGGCAAGGCTGCCCTGATATTGAATAGCCTCGCACGGGGTAGCTTGCGCTGTTGGACCCAAGACATGAGGTCCCAAGTGCGCTTGTTGGTAATGGATATTTCTGTGATTCTAGAATCAAAGAAAACCCGTTTGGCGTTTTGACTGCCTTTCGATAAAGCTTCCAGTCCTCTGGGAGACCATGTTCTGTTAGAAATAGACAATAATGCACAAATCAGTAGCTATACTGATGAGTAACAATAGAGTCAAATCTCAAATGCGCAACAATGACAAGTATGAGTGAAAATAGTAAATTGCTTCTGTAGACTCCAAATCTTGTTCTAGTGTCTTTGTTTCCTCAGACATAGTAGGAATACTGGTCTTTTACATGGCTAAGTGTCTAAAAATGGCGAAGCGTGACTATAGGTGTCCACAATATTGCGTCAAAACACCAAACCTATAATTACGTGACAAATTATATATCACTGGAACCGTCTCAACGAGGGAATTCCGGATCAGTGATCAGAATTTGAATAACTTTACTCTACAAAAAGTTATTAACAGAACAGTGTGCAAAAACACCGAAAAGAGCGAATTCTAACTAAGTGTCCATTTGTACAAGTCCAAATATCAAGTGTAGAACATTAGAAACAAAGTGTTTAATCACAAAAACTAACACAACCCCTGATAAAACACTTCCATAATCCATAAGATGTTGAATCACATCCAAAACAACCCCTGATGATACATCTCCTCATTCTTCCTTCCCCATCACTAATCCCATTAATTCTCGCAACTTCTGAACCTGTGGCTTGGGTAGAGCTTTTGTTAACAAGTCGGCTGGCATATCCTCGGTCTGCAAATATAAGGGTTGCATTCTCTTCATTGCCACCTGATCTCGCAACCAGTAAAAACATAAGTCCAAGTGTTTTATCCTTCCATGATGTTCAGGATTCTTTGCAACAGACATAGATGACTGATTGTCCATATACAGCTTGGCTGGTGCAGATGGTGTGTACCCCAACTCCTTCAACAACTTTTGAATCCACCGGATTTCCATGCCAGCTGCTCCAGCAGCTATAAACTCTGCCTCTGTTGTTGACCTTGTCACAACAGGTTGCAGCTTGCTCCTCCATGAAACCACTCCTGACCCAATCTTCACCAAATAACCATCTGTTGACTTTCCACTATCCTTATCCCCTCCATGGTCTGCATCACTATATGTGGCAAACAGTTCATCTCCAAGTGAGGGTCTGGTCCATATTCCAACCTCATCTCCTTTGTGCCCTGCAAGTACCTAAACAAGTGCTTAACAGCTTTCCAGTGTTCCATGCCAGAGTTGTGATTGAATCTTGCCAACACACTGACTGTATAAGCAATGTCAGGCCGGGTCATGGTAGCCAAATACATAAGAGATCCAACGGCAGAAATATATGAGATGTCATCCATCTCTCTCTTTTCTTCAGAACTCAAAGGACTCTGCTCTGACATTAACTTCAATCCTGGTAGCATAGGAGTACCAACAGGTTTGCAATCAGCCATTCCAAACTCCTCCAATTTGTTCACAATATATTGGCGCTGTGACAAATATAGCTTGTGCTCTTCCCTTTTTCTTGTAATCTCAACCCCCAAACGAAAAATTGGTTGCACCCAGGTCCCTTAGTTTGAAATGCTTTCCAAGTTCAATAACAAAGTTGTCAAGAGCCACCTGAGACTTTGAAGCCAAAGTGATGTCATCCACAAATATGGGCACAATGATTTTGATATTATCTTTATCATATATATAGAGTGATGCATCACTATAAGTCTTCTGAAACCCAAGTTCAAGCAAAACCTTTCCAAGTGTTTCACTCCATAGACGTGATGACTGCTTTAACCCATAAATGGACTTGTTAAGCCTACAGACTGTGCTTTTTCCACCTTGCAAAAATCCTAGTGGCTGCTGCATATAGATCTCAACGTCAATGTCACTGTTTGTGAATGCATACGATATATCCACAGAACGGAGTTCCATATCTTCAATAGCAGTCAAAGCCAACACAATGCACACAGTAGCATGCTGCATAGTAGATGCAAAGGTTTCAAAGTAGTCCTGGCCAGGTCGTTGGTTAAAACCTTTACCGACCACACGTGCTTTAAATCGCTCAATTGACCCATCTGCGTTATATTTTGTCTTATACACCCATTTAGACCCAATTGCCTTCTGCCCTTCAGGTAGTTCCACAATTTCCCAAGTTCCATTTTCCAAGTGCCAGTTATATTCTTCCAACATTGCAGCTTGCCACTGATCTGCCTGTTCTGAGTTCATGGCTTCTGAATAAGTTTGTGGATTAGCAGACACACTAACAGGATTAGCCATTTCTTCATCATCATCCTCAGAGTCATCCTCATCGTCAGAATCAGGAACAAGAGATTTAGGTGTTCTGACTGCCCACCATTCACCAGGAGGTCTACGGTTACGTCTCGGATACCTTGACGTTAAACCCTCTGGGTTGACCTCTGGTTCTGGTTCTGGTTCTGGCACTGGTTCAGGTTCTGGTACTGACTTGTTATTATCTGTTGCAAAGACGTTTGGAACGTCTAACTGCGGCAACAGGCTTGACATGTTTATGAGGTTGAAGCTTTATACGCTTCCGTGGCTCTTCCTCTGGATCACTTTCAATAATCCTGGCATTACGTTTGGTACGTCCTGGCAATTCAGTCTCTTCCTTCTCCTCCTCTTCAATTGTGGGCTCAATCGCTTTCTGTTTCCTTTGTCAACTTTAGGTGCTGGGTTAGGTCCAGTGGGAGGTGCAATCTCATCTACCTCAGGCAAGACAGGTGGTAGTACTTCTTGTTCATTTTCTGACTCTGGGATAGGAATTGGTTTGGGTTCAATTGCATCATGCTGATTGGATGTCATCAATTCTCCACCATATGTGTAGCGTTCATCAAAGTCTGCTCTTTCACAGATAATGACTTTCTTAGTTTCCGGATTGTAAAACTTCCAACCCTTGTAACCATCTGGATATCCAATAAAGATGCACTTTTCCATGTGTGAACCCAATTTCTTCCTTTTGTCCTTTTGAATGTGAACATATGCAACACATCCCCAAACACGTAAATGACTGACATCAGGTTTCTTGCAATGCCAACCTTCATAAGGAGTTCTCCCAATAACAGCAGATGTAGGACAACGATTCAAGACATGCACAAGTGCAGCCAAACACTCAGCCCAAAATTTCTTGGACAGACCAGACTCTTCAAGCAATGCAACAATCCTTTCAGCAAATGTTCTATTGGCACGTTCAGCAACCCCATTTTGCTGTGGTCTGTTTCTGCAGGTATGCTCTCTCACAATTCCACATGCATCCAGGTACTCTTGGAATTCTTTTGACATATATTCACCACCTTTATCCTCCCGAAGTTGTTTGATCTTTTTGCCAGTCAAGTTCTCAGCATAAGCTTTGAATGTCTTAAAGCAAGTGAATGTGTCGCTTTTGCACTTCATAGGAATAAGCACTTTAAAGCGTTCGGCATCATCAATAAATGAAACCCAATAACGATAGCCAGAATGTGACAAGATACCAACATCATGCACATCTGTGTGGATCAATTCCAAGACCTCTGTAGCACGATTATCTGATAATGGGAATGGATTTGCATGCATCTTTCCTGCCAGACATGGTTCACATATAGGATCTGGTAAAGCTCTCGAGTCCAGTACTAAACTATCAACTAGATCTTTCTTTATCATGAACTTAATCCCATCATAGTTGTGGTGTCCTAACCGTTTATGCCATAAAGACAAGTCGAGAGGCAGCGTCGAAGCCAAATGTACATTTTCCATAACATCTACTGTAGAGCCATCTAAATATCCAATATTGTCTGTATCAATGGTAGCAGTAAACAAGAGTTTCTTTTGTGAAGAAAAGTCCATTTTGTCATGAGAAATATGTACATCAATGCCTTTGTACTTTGTCAAATATAAAACAGCAAGAAGATTATTACGAAGTGCAGGAACGTGAAGTACTCTAGTGAATTCTACATCTCTATATCGTTTTCCTCTAACTAACGGTCTGAACAGAACACTACCAATGCCCTCTGAATATATAACTCTATGGTCCGCTAGTCTAATAGGCACTCTATATGGGGTATAATTGTGTATCCAGTTTCTATGCGGTGTCATATTAGAAGTGGCGCCTGTGTCTGTGTTCCAATGAAATACGTTAGAAGATGTAGAATTGACCTCGTGTTCAGCAACAGCACTTGCCTTTCCAGCAAATTCTGTCACTGCCGCTGCTTTCTCTTCTTCTGCCTTTTGGCACTCTCATTCTTTGCTTTCTTTTCTGCCAGCTCTGGACAGTTGAAAACCCAATGACCCAATTCTTTGCAGTAATTGCACCGATCCTTTGGCCCAGGTTTTCGCTTTTCCCATGGCTTCTTGCCCCCACTGCCACCTGCTTTCACTTGGTTCAACAACTCTGTTGTTTGATGTTGACGATTCAACTCTTCGCTGCGAACGCCTGCATGATGACTGACTTGTCCAGCTTTTCCATCAACAACAGAGAAACCACAAGATGTCTGTAGTCATCAGGCAAGGCACGTATGAGTGCCATGCACTGAAGCTCTTCATCAAGTGTCTCAATCTTAAAGCCGGCTGGACGCAAGTTCTGAATAGTTTGCATGGCCTTTTCAATTCGGGTTCCCAAAGTTACTAGGGATTCGTCGTCCTGCTTCCTGATAGAGAACAGGTCATCATACGCATTGAATTGTGCTCCTGGCTTCTTGTTCAGGTGAGCAGCTTCAAGCAATGCCCACATCTTGATTGGATCTTCATCATGCCCTCTAAAGTGCACCCTTTGATCATTCTCCACAAGCAGGTAGATTTCACCTGCTGCCCTCTCTGCCTTCATCTCCCACTTTGCCACTACCTCTTCATTGATGAATTTATCCCCACTAGCAACTGGCTTTGCTTCTTTGCCAGATACCAATCTCCATAGTCCATTTTGCATTAACCATGCCTTCATCTCCCCAGCCCATTCAGGATAGTTTGAATTTGACAATGGTTTAACTTTAGCAACTGTGTTGTTGTCTGAAGACATTTTGCAACAAGTTCAAATGTCAAGTGTTGTTTCAAGGATCCAACTAGTCTAGTATCAGACAGCAATAGACTTAATCAATGTTTTGCCAAGTTTAAAGCCCGGGGCCCATAACCTGTTAGAAATAGACAATAATGCACAAATCAGTAGCTATACTGATGAGTAACAATAGAGTCAAATCTCAAATGCCGCAACAATGACAAGTATGAGTGAAAATAGTAAATTGCTTCTGTAGACTCCAAATCTTGTTCTAGTGTCTTTGTTTCCTCAGACATAGTAGGAATACTGGTCTTTTACATGGCTAAGTGTCTAAAAATGGCGAGGCGTGACTATAGGTGTCCACAATATTGCGTCAAAACACCAAACCTATAATTACGTAACAAATTATATATCACCGGAACCGTCTCAACGAGGGGATTCCGGATCAGTGATCAGAATTTGAATAACTTTACTCTACAAAAAGTTATTAACAGAACAGTGTGCAAAAACACCGAAAAGAGCGAATTCTAACTAAGTGTCCATTTGTACAAGTCCAAATATCAAGTGTAGAACATTAGAAACAAAGTGTTTAATCACAAAAACTAACATGTTCCCGGTAGGCCTGAAGCGCGACTGAGCACTCATCCGTCCACCACGGTTTTGAGTGCCTCGTAATAGTGACCTCTCTGGAGCAGGTTTCCCATGCTGCAGAGAACGAGTCCACAATAGCTTGTGCCACTGCATCAATCTGGTCGGGTGTGTCGAGGGGGGCGTGTTCATCCACTTTCATGGCGAACTCCCTTCGATAACTCTGACAAAGCAGATTTGCTCCTCTCTGTCAGCTTTGAGAGCTCTGCGGGTATGGCCCCAGAATCAGCAGAGATTGATAAAGTAGTGGCGAGCAGGATGTGATCCGACTTCGCCCTGAGCATTGTGTACCCGGGTGACCTGCGCTTTCAGGGTCTGGTCCGGTTGAACAAATACCAAGTCAATCACTGTTGAGCGAAAGCCTTGGATGCGGGGGTAGAAGGTTGGCCCCGGGTTCACAAAGGAGCCCGTTGCAAGCCTAGTTCCGCCCGCAGTGTTGAGGAGTTGAGTGGCAACTCCTGGATGGCCGCGATGGCCTCCATCCCATTCCTGGGAATGAATGTTAAAATCACCCCCATGTAGATGAAGGGCGGAAGTGAGGCCGCCTCCTCCGCAAGGAGGAGAGCGGCCGTATGGGTCTCGTCTGAATAGACATTCATTAAATTATAGCTCTGTCCGTTTGCGAACAGGCTGAGAATTAACACATCGCGATGATCAATAAGATCGCGATGCATTGAGGCCAAAACTCCTTCAAGCGGTTAGACACATAGGCCATAACCCTTGGGGCGAGTATCGGGTTCAGGATTGCGTACCATAGGCAACCAAGATGGATGCAGTGGGGCACCAATAACATCATCGCCAGACTTACGAGAAGTGGACGGTGCGGAGCATACAAACCTCCAGGGAGGTTCTTGGATAAAAACAATATCGTATGCTAGTACAAAATGTTCGAGTATAGTTTCTACGCTTAGGCTGGACTTTGCGCAGTTGAAACTCAAAATTCTAACCGGAAGGTCCTGGACGGTTTGACTCATCCTAATGACTGCTGGTTAGGGATTGACAGTGCGCGAAGGAATTTGCTCGTACCTGACGATATTTCTCGACGTGCCAAAGCTGGTCGAACCTGTGACTCCAGAACACGCAAGCGCGCTCATGGGCACCATGATTCTTTCCGCAATTTGGGCAGTGAGGGGTGTGAGGGCAGGGCTCTCCACCAGGCGTGGGTGCCTGAGGGGGTCCGCCGGATTGCCTTTGCAGCAGCCTGCAACGGCGCAATGCTGCTCCAACTTGTGAGGACCAGAGCATTGTGGACATTTGGCGGCAACTGCATGGCAGCGACTGACTGGATGGCCCCACTTCCAACACCGAGTGCAGGGGGACGCCCGGAGCTCTTCGAGCTAGAACGTATCCAGAGGGGGGCGACCCCTGAACATGAACTGTTTGTCGACGAGCTGGCAAGCGCGGGCACTGGAGGTGGTGTCCCAGATATCAAAGAAAGCAGTGGCAGTGGTGCTTGCCTTGGAAGTGCGAACTACGCGGGGTCCCCGCAAAGAATGTGTGATGAAGTCCAAATGGGAGAGGCTTTGAGTGCTGAAGCAACCTCTTCCCGTTCGGTGAGGTGATCCAGGTCATAATGAGTACCTTGGAACTGAGGAACGTCAACAATTTGTAAGAACGACTTGGACGTGGGCATGCCGACCCACGGCGTGAACTTGTAGTGGGTCTTGAAATGGGCAGTGACCGCACCACGGAGGATCTCCGTGTCGCTTCGCTGGGAACTTTGTCGGTGGGTACGGCATACCCATCGTAGGCAACTTCAACACCAAGGACCTTAACACGAAGGCCCTGGCGGAGGAGGACGTCTGCAGACAGGTCCTTGAACAGGGTGGTGAGATTAGCGTCTTTCGCATGATCTCCCACGTCGATGAGCATCTGGCGCCTCGAGGGGCCATGTGAAGTATAGTCCAGGATCCTCCTACCCTTGTGGGAGGGGGGGCGGAGACGGAGGGGCAGCCGGGCGTAGCTGGCTGCTGGATGTGTGCCTTCTGCGAGCGGCCTCAGCGTAGGAACGTGGGGCAGGATGCACGGGGCGGGAGGAAGAGGGAGGCACTGGAGGGGCCTCTGATTGGGCACAACCGGTTTCTTGGCCAGGGGCGGGGTTGAGGAGGAGCAGGGGAGGAGGAGGGCTTGTCAGCCCGCCCTTTCCCTTTGTCCTGCTGTGCTCGAATAGGAGGCCTGGCCTACGCGCTCCTACAAGAGGAGCGAACCGGTTCAGCCGGAGTCATAACGACGTCGTCATCGCCAGCCCCACTGTGGTCAGACCAAGCGGGGGGGAGGAGATGCGGAGAGGGTCTGGAGAAGTAGGACCGATGGCCAAAGGCCTTCGAATGGTGTCGTCTTCTGCAGCGAAGATCTCCTGCAATCGCACGGATTGGGAGGATGTTCTCGGGAGTGGGCGTAGTGCCCAGGTCCCCATTAAAGGCATCACGGGTGAAATCAACCACCGCTTGAGCCAGGGATGCCCCATAGGGGACAAATGAAGGTCGATGTGAGTAGAGTTGACATACCCGACGATCGTCCTGAGTGCTCCCATAATCCTTTGACTATCTTCTACCACGTCGGAATCTCCATAACTGAGTGATAGGTATGAGGGGGAGTCCTCCATATCTTTGACCTCAGACCTCGCCGGCGAAGGAGCGTCAGAGGGCTGGGCGGTGTTGTCCCTGGCAGTAACCGTGGGAGTGCGATGACGAGACGACTGCCTCGAGGACATGGCAGAGCGACTGGGTTGGGCGTGCATGCCCCACGTGAAGCAGGGACCGGGCCTTGACTATAGGTATCTCGAACAGCGAGAGCGCCCGCTGTAGGGACTGGGGATGCAGTCGGCGAAGGTTGAGCTGCGGGATCTGGCTGAGGAGGTCACCGACCGAAAAGGGGACGGTGGCCTTGTGGGTTGCTGTTTAGGCGGCATAGATAGGTGAGACCTAAGCTACGCTTGCCAATGGTGGTAGTGCTGGGGGTGGTTACCCAAGTAAAACTTTGTGTAGAACGTTTGCGACGATGAGCAGAAATTTCTCACGGTGGATACGTGGCAGTACCGGAACAAGAAAGGATGGCCCACATAGTGACTGGATCATCCGAAATAGAGGCAAAATGGATCTTCTGATTCTCTTCAACAGCCAGATAGATGTAGCCAGCTGCCTTATCCGATTTGGTGTTCCAAGCATCGAGTGCGGCCTCCTCAGTGTCCTTGGGTGGTGAGAACTGCCTAGGGGCCTTGGATTGACCGGAAACGATGCGTCAAACGCCCTGGGCACAAAGCCAAGCTTGCATTTCACCACACCAAGATGGGTAGTTGGAAGCATTCAGTTTTGCAAAATTGGGCAGGGATGAAGTAGACATGATTGCAGTACTTTACAGTGCCCCACGGGTACCGGTCGGAACCGCTTGGACCCAGTCGGAACCGATCGGAATCCGATCAGAATCCACTCGGACCCACTCGGAACCAGTCAGAATCCGGTTGGAATTTCTCATAATGTACTTAATCAGTGTATAATACAATGCTTAGTCAGCATTACATAATAATTGCTTACATAAGCTTATAAATAATCTATAATATAAGAGAGCTCGATGACTAAGAATTTTCAAAAGGAAGGAGCAAGTTACTTAAGCATGACCAAGCATTATTAAGCATGCCATTGTGTTTTGGGGCCTGCGCTGCGATGCCTTTTGAAATAAACAACCAGTGGCTGATGGCAAACAACAAAATGGGTGCCACACAGCTGAAAAACATTCTGTGCTTAAATAATGAACCCTCAATGTGTCCATTAGCCATACCCAGCTGTATTGAAGCTGCTTTGGGTGGCTCTGAAATCAAACAAATATGCACACTCTTGCATGCACACTCTTGCATGCACAGTGCACAGTGTACTATGAGCAAGTGGATCAATAAATCTGTGTCAAAGACTATTTGAATGGGACATTTCTGTCTGCAGATATTGTGGTTGGTTGACACCTTTGTAATGGAGACTATGTATTAGATAAAAGAGTTAAAAGACTGAAATAAATACAACTAAATAAATATCAAAACAGGGGCATTGTGGACAGTGGAAAAGTTAGTATGAAATGAATTATAGTTGGAACTGTTTAAATAAAGGTGTAGACAGAAAGATAGCACTGGGACACAATTTTACAATGGGAAAGGTCAGGGGACAGCTATTTTAAATTTTAATTGTGAAGAGTGTAATCTGTAAATTTTAAAATGATACAGTGCTGCAGGTGCTGTGCATAGTAGAATATTCCAGTTCTCTATGCAAAAGAATGTTATTACAAGTAATCTACACAATAAATTTTCAAGAGTGGGCTGGGGATATATTGTGGAAATGTATAGTAGCATGGACATAGCGCTAAAGATGGCATGCTTTGTAGAGACATACTCAAATGTTTTTCATTAGACATAGAAAGGGTGAAGTGGTGAAATATTGATATTATATTTGGTATGGAGGTGTAGAGCACCAACTTAGCAAATCCCAGATGCACTGTGCCATTTAGCTTTATGACTGACACATAGCAGCAGGGGGATTTGTGGATGTGTGGGTGCTATTTAAATAAAGATTTGGATAGAAAGATAGCACTGAGACATGCCTTTGTAATTGAAAATAGGTGATATACAGTGCTGTATAGGTAGTAAAATTAATTTTTGAGAATAAAGCTGAAGTATGCTTTGCCCATGTAGTGGGTAAAATTAAAGAGAGTGTTAACTATTAGGAGTGGAAATTGACATTTGAATTTTAATGTACTATAGGATATAGATTGATGTGATTAATTCATCTACAGGACCAAAGTGGTGGGGGCTGGGAACAGCTATTTGGATTTTGAAGAAAAAAGTGCAAGTTATAAAATTTAAAATGGCACAGCGCCGCAGGTGCTGTGCATATCAAGATAGTGGGTAATGAAAGGGCAGTCAAGTATTATAAGTAATAGAGGCAATAATTGGCAAATAATTGAGAGTGGTATTGGGCAGGGATGTAGATTGACTGAGTACAGGGGTGAAGTTGTGGTGGATTAGTTGGAGTGGGTGTAATATGGTTTTAAATTTTGGTTGGAGATTTGTGAGATTGTTAGATAGAGACAGAAATGTTCACTGTTATTGACAGTCAGTAAAAAAAAATGTGAGTATGGAGGTGCTACAAATGTCTATAGTGAGATAGAGAGATGGAGCGGTGATAAGATGTAGGCCTGAGGATGAAGCAGAAGTGGTGAGTGGGGTGAATGCTCTGTGATATGTCATGAAAATTGATTTTAGATTGTAATGTACTATAGGGTGTAAATTGATGTGATTAAATTTTGTAGAATTAAAGTAGTGGGGTGTAGAGACAGATATTTTGGTTGTGAAGAGAAAGAGTGTAAGCTATGAAATTTAAAATAGCATGGCATCTATAGTGCTGTGCCTATGAGGTGAGTGATAGATAGTAAATGAGTAGTGCAGTATTGTATAAAATATAAAGTAGAATAATGATTGATTGGGAGTGGATATGGGTGTGAATAATAAAACAGACATGGTGGCAAGGTACGTGAATTAGTTGGAATGGGTTTAATATGGTTTAAAATTTTAGTTTGAGATTGTTGAAGCAAAAGAAATTTAATGGACACAGAATATAGAGTGCTGTGTATAAATATTTGTGTATTTGTTCACTGTTATTGACTGAGTGTATATAATCTGACTATGAAGATCTTTGTGTGCCTCCGTGGTGGGATGGAAGAGTGCAACCCCAACAAGCTGTAGGGCAGGCTGTGAAGTAGGGAGGGTGAGCGCGTGTCCCCCTCCCACAATATGAGAGGTGTGAAGCAAGGGGATGAGCTTTGCTCATCCCCAAGAGACTACTATTATTATTATTTTCTGGCAGAGACAGCAGTTAATAAAAAAGGGGATGAGCGGCTCATTCCCCCAAATATAATAATTGTAATTGGTATTATTTATTTTCAATGAGGGCGCAGGGCGCCGACAA
>JAJIRX010000374.1:0-11093 GCA_023853785.1 Psilocybe azurescens | reverse complement strand
TCTAGGTCCGGTGTCTTTGTCATTGTATATGGAGCCATCGTCATCATTGTTGCACTGTGTACGTGTGTCTGGGGTTGTTGTCATCATACACAGACCGGTCATTGGTTGGTAGCCACGCGATGCATGTTGGGTCGAGTTGGTGAGTGCCTGGCTCTGACTGACAATGGTGAGGTGGTGAGGGCGTGCATGATGGTGGCAGTGGGGTGGCGGTGGTCGGAGGAAGAGGTGGGGTGGTTGGAGTAACCAACGGACCAATGTGGCAACCAAAAGTCATGCACGTGACATTGTTTACTGTTGCTGAGAATTGCTGAGAAATAATTCAGATTGGCATGTATACAATCAAATTTTAAGTCCGTTTTTGGTTCTGTTTTTGGTTCTGTTCCGGGGTATTCCATTTGTAAATAGATTCCGCTCAATTCCGCTGGAATTGATATTGAATAATATAGCAGGGCCTTGTGCTATATTTTGCCCTTATTCCCGGCAGAATAGCGGATTCGCAGCGGACTCCAGCGGAATCTGGCCAGAATATGGGGACACAAAGCTCTCTAAATTTGTAGATTGAAGGTTTACTTGTAGTTGATCCTAAAGTTCCATGATTGTGCCCACTCATCCAGTAATATATGCTGACTTATTGCCCACATAGCTGCCTGGTAGACAGGTGATGAATTGATAGGTGGGCAATGAGAGGCATATAATACCTGATGAGTGGGTGCAGAATTCATGGGAACTTTGTAGATGAACCAAAGTCAACCTTCAATCTACAAATTTAGAGGTTCTTTGTATTTGAAGTACAAAGGGACTTTGTAGATCATTATGCATTTGATATAATTAGCATAGTAAAAGGCAATTTTGTATTTAAAATATAAATTGATCCTGTATGTTATTTGAGATTTAAACTACAAGTCATTTTATAAAGGAGCTTTGCATTTGAAATAATAAAAGCTTTTGAAGAATATCCGGGATTAGAAATACTTATGGTCCTAAAGAGGAAATTTCCATTTAAAATATCATATTTTATATGAAGAGCCTCTGCAGGTTGGCTCATATTTGAACTTTTGAGAGGTATTCAGGTCTTCTCAGTATTTAAAGTACTTTGCAAAATTCAAAACTAAATCATAATTGAAATGTTTTAGGGCCCTAATTTTACCACTTCATGGAACACCTGAATATTAAACATCCCAATATGTTATGCCCTGACCTGGCTTTTGCATTTTGTTCAGCTTGCAGGGTAACATTTGGCCTGCAATTTAATTATTTGATCTGCGCACCATGTTAAAAAATTCATGGCTCATTCATTTTCTTTCCTCTTCATTTTTTCCTCTCATTACCTCTCTCTACATCTACATTCCACATCATTATGCTGCCTGTTCATGGTGAGAAACAGTGGTGGTGGGCCCCACTGGTAAATCCTCTATCCTCTCTGCCTTTTTTTTCTCATATACCCAAAAAACAGGCTGAGGACAGTGGATTGCTATGGGGCCAAGGGCATGTGAATACACCACATAGGCTGCACCAGGTATGTTTACCATGCCTGGTTATGTAGCCCTCTGTTGTTGTACCCTTGACTGTATAAAAGTGATTGAGGCATCTTCTGTAATGAATTGTCAGGGTATTATAGATTTCCAGTGACCAAGGACATGTATAATAGATAGTGAACTTGACAAATATAGTACCCTTCTTTGGTCTTTGATCCCCACTGTTGAAGTACAACTCAGTGAATTGGTTTACTACTATGCCTCCCAAAGCCTTGAAAACACTTCTGCTAGTCCTAAGTCACCTTCTAACCTTCATAAGGAACTTGGAAATGTGCTGCTTTTTCTGTTCATGTGACTGGAACCTCTGATTAGATAAATGATACTTAAATATATAGATTATTTATATATTTAGCCCAACATCCAGTAAATTATCAACAGTTCAACAGAAGTCCATTGGACATTCTGTTAAAATCACTAGATAAGGTCAGACTTAGCTATTATTCAGACTTATTCTACTAAATTGGTAATAGTTCAACAGAAGTCCCATCAAAGTCTAACAGACTCTGATGGATTCTGCTGTGTCCTTTGGAATCCACTGGATCCATTGGAGTCCAACAGATTCTGTTGGACTTTGACTGGACAGGCCAGTCCAACCATTTTTCTGCATGAAAGTGACTTGACTAGACTTTCACCAGACAGCCAACAGAATCTGTTCAATTCCAATGGAGTCCAATGGACATATATTTGGGGTCCACTGGACTTGGCTGGTCTGCTGAGAGTCCAATAGAATCCATTGGACAATATGGGGACTGTAAAATACACCTGTATTGTAACCCTGAGCATCACATTGCACTGCCAGAAGAGGATGCTCATAGAAATACAACTAGATCAAAAATTAGACCATCATGTATATGCATACAACAATGATGTATTAGTGTAACAGTTAGAGCAGGTATTTAGATGTGTTCTGCAAAAGCAAATGGTTCAATTGTGGTAGAAGGCATTTCAATTAAAAATGATAATCTGAATTGTCAATTTGAGTGATATGAGAAGAGTACTATGTATTTTGTAGCAACATTAAA
Organism: Psilocybe azurescens; assembly: GCA_023853785.1. NCBI lineage: Eukaryota > Fungi > Basidiomycota > Agaricomycetes > Agaricales > Agrocybaceae > Psilocybe > Psilocybe azurescens. The sequence goes on along the minus strand of JAJIRX010000374.1, from coordinate 8,536 downwards.
TGATCCAATATTTTATTGTAAAATTGCCTTCTGGGTAGCTGTGGAAATTTTTTTGTCTTGCGTTAACAAAGATTTGAGCCACCTTACACAAAGGTTTTATTTTTAGCTAATTCAAGCTGATACTTACAAATAAGAAATCTATTCATTTCACTTTACCATGTCTTTTGGGTATTTGTGTTATTTGTTACCTTTCAAGAACATTGGATAGCAATATATTCTTTGGCTGTTTTGCCAATGACCATCCTGTCTATATTTTGCCAGGAGATATATCCAATACAGAATGTTGCAGACATGAAAAGGGTGTCCTTCCTCTTGCTTTCATACCAGTTTCTAAAAGTATATTGAATTTGCTTTAATTTGGGAATGTTTTAACTTGTTGATCTGGTCAGTAAACAGCAAAAAAGTGATCAGAATTTAAAATATTCTGTCGCCAGCTGTTGACAACTCATTTTGAACCTCTGAAGCCATATATGGAGACTTGGAGGTAGTTAAGTGTCCTGATGGCCACTTTGATGTGCTATTTTTAGGCTTGGCCTTACGTAGCTGATTACTCCAAACAAGTCTGGCTATATGCAATTGTTTCAAATTGGTGTCCAAAGTATTTACCTATATTGTTTCTTGGTATAGAGACTGATGTATCCAGGTGTGATGCATTGCCAGATGATCTTGATAAACCAGGCAGGTGCTGATGCTCTTGCGAGAAGACTGATTTTTAATAAAGAACTTTGACACTAGTATCCTATGGGATGAATTTGGAATTTGCAGCAGTACTTTACCATCCTCCACACAGTCCATATGGACTCCACTGGACTCCACTGGACTTGACTGAACTCCACTGGATTCCACTGGACTGCAGTAGATTTTATACTATACAGTGAAAATGGACTAAGATAACTGAAGTCCACTGGACTTGATATAGTAAATAAGTTTTAAATTCAGAAGATTGGAATACAATATATTAATAACTATGTAATATATCAAGGTCTTTACCCTCACCCATATATTCTGGGTGGAGTTTGGTGACTCTTTTTTGGCAGGTATCCCAGCCATTTAGGGTGGAGGCTCCACATGGAGTCCAGCCAGAATTGACTATCCCTCCATGTGGACCACAATGTGGAGGATGTGGAACTCCATCTGGACTCTATGTGGAACTTTATTTGGAGTTCACGTGGAGTCCATTTGGAGTTCATGTGAGTCCATACGGAGTTCCACATCCTCTACATGGATTCTATTTGGATTTAACCTCAACTGAATAATCTTAGCCATCCTATATTTGTATTGATAAAGGTTGCCAAGTCCTTTGAACAAGTATTGTAAAAAAACTTGGGAAAATTGCCAAAAATAGTCAATTTATTGTTGATTCATATCATTATATCAACCATCAAACAAGTGATTATCTATGTCATAAATGGTGTAATCCAGCCATTAAATGGTTCTGCTTCAAATCTTGTGGCTCTAGCAAAGACTAAAGATGGAACAGAATATTTTCAACAAGCATTTAATATACAAGCATGTGAACAATTAAATTCATTGTTAGGTGGCTTTGATTCAATTCTAAAGCACATGAAATCTGGGAATTTTGATTGGTTTTTACATTCAATGCTGTTCTATCACACTCAAAATGTCATTCAAAAGCAGAAACGAAGAGAAAAGCCTCATAAATTTGATAATACCGAAGATGAAGAAGAAGAAAAAATGAAAACTATATTAAAAGACACTGGTATATAGAAGATCTCTCAATGCATAGTGCTCTGGCCCATCTGGGATGAGCTATCCAAGTGTGGATTAGATAGTATAGAGTATCTCATCAATGTCTGTGCACAGTTTATGTGCTAGTGTGCTTTTAGTTAGGAAGAACTACACACCTTACCTGCTATGCTACACTATGGAAAGCCTGACTGTTAATGCTCAAAAGAGGTTGCCATTAAAGGCTCAAACCCTTTGCAGAGCTCCCAAAAATTTTTTGTGAAATCAAAAATGTGTCAAAATATCTTTGCATGCTTTGAACATAAGTGCGGGAGTACTGCAAAAAATTATGTAGAGTACTTAAAATGCTTCTGCACACTAAAATGTCTGTGGAAATCATAAAAAACATATCTCTAGCGCTTGAGCTAAGTTGGACCATAATGAGTATGTCTAGCTAGAAAGCTGAAGTTGCTAGCATAGTAAATCTAGAGCCTGTAGTGTTTGGTTATCTTCCTGATGCAGTTACATAGATATCAACACAAGCACATGAGCTTTGAGCCCTTACTACCACAATGAATATAAATGATGAAGAAAGAGAAAAGAGAACAATGCTTGCCATATCACGATAAACCATTCACATTGTCCACAACACATACATCAAATTTGACCCTCCTGGGCTTTGACAGCAAGGAAATGTTAGATTGGTACTATTTGATCCAGGCACATTTGCATCCTAATCCAGCTTTTCTCCATTTCACTCACACTTTGAGATATGATTAGATGTTTACTGATATAGCAATCTCCCGGCCACCACTCTACAAAAAATATTGAATGTCACATCAGGGAATATTGTACATAGGTATCTGGAGCCTGTAGTGGACTTGGCAAAAGGCAAAAACAGTTGGTGGATGTTATAGATAATTACCAAGTTGAGGCACATCTTGAGAAAAATAAATAAATTTTATGAGCACTATGAGCCAAAACATGTGTAACTGAGGTGTTTTGGGGGTGAATGGGGCCCCACAGTTTGTGTGCCATCCTAGTGCCAACATGCAACTCCTGCACATTAATGTGGCAGTGTTAGTGTGGGAATAAGTTCCAAACAAGGTGGAAATACATAGTTGCTAAACGTAACTTGTGTTATAGAGAATTATCAAGTTGAGGCATTTTGAGGAGAAATAAACAATTTCTACAAGAAATATGGGCCTAAAAATTCATATTTAAAGTGGTTTGGAAGGGAACTAAGCAACCCTGCAGGTTGTGTGGCTTTCTATTCTATCATGTAAAAGCCCATTGATGTGGCAGTGTTGACATGGGAATCAGTGCCAAATAAGACAATGAGCACCAAAACTTGACCAAAAGAATGTATATTGAATGTATGATTCTTTGTTTCATATAGTAACTAGGAAGGAAGCATTATATAATAACTAAAAATGTTTTACAAAGGTAGAGGTAGAAATAAAAATAAAGTACCACAAAGAGAATAGAATCCTTTATAAGCACCTCAGTTCAGTGTTTTGAGTAGTACTTCATCATTGTTTCCTGGTATCAGTATGCCACCACTTTCTACTGCAGATTTTCTCAGCAATGATGCTCAGTTTGGGCAGACAGTTGATGCTATAGAGGACCTCTTGGCACTTCAAGATCTTCTCAGACAACTCTAGAAAATACCAGCCTTTGTACCCATGCATATCAAACACTCATTGGAGACTGTAATCAGCTATCTTTGATGTACCAGTGCAGTACTAGAACTTTCTATCACTGTCGACTCTATGGATACTACTGGAGCTGTGGAAAACTCTGATATTTCTGTGCTAGACTCTCTGCTGTCTTCTCAGCTGCCAAACTCAACTCCACAGACTGAACTACCTCAGATTCAAACAGATATCAAATTAAATTGCAAAATAACCTCAGTATTCTGTATACATATAGAAATCCAAACCCCATTTCTGAACTTCCTGAGACTAGTGATGGATACATAGGCTATCTGCTTGCAATGGACTCTACAAACAGAATCAATCCCACAAGAAACTTTGTCTATTCTTTAGGTGATCCAAAAGGTAGCACCACAACTACTCCAAATGGAAAGCTTATTCAGTTTTCACTACTTTTTGATGGTGAGGGAAAGCCTGTTACTTGTTGTGTTATACATGCTACATGCCAAGGGATGAAGATGTGTCCATTTGTTGATGAGAAAGAGGCTTGATCCCCACATACAAAAACCTTCCAGACAGCTTTTTGCAGAGCACCTAAAATTTATTAATTCTTCATAGTGCCATCAGGTGTCGTCACTGTCAGCAGCCTTATTTACCAAGACTCTTGCTTACTTCACATCTCTCTGATGACAATGATGTGGCTCTCCATTATTTGAGGAAATCTTTGTTAATTAAATCAAGGCTGTAAATGAGTCAGAATGACAGAAGCAACACAAAGCAGAGAGTGATGGACATCCTGAGAAACCACACTATTGAGGGCAGCTATTACTTGACTATAAAAGAGATGGTGTTGTATTTATTTGGTACACTGGACATGCATTGCATTTAGAGCTTTTCAAAATACTGATGCATTTCTGATCAGTTGTGAGCACTACAACATTTGTGCTAATAGAGATCATTTTGCAGATTTTGCTATTGAAAATGGCCTACTGGACACAGAATATATGGAAGCCCTCTACGGAGAGAAAAAAGAAGCTTTCACTGATCTGGAACACAACACAACTCAACAAGGATTTGGTCCACTTATGGCTTGCACAACCATCAGCAATTATTCAGCAAACAAGGTTACATGTCCTACATCAAAGAAACACTACTTTGGTTATATAGTGACTGACTAAAGTATAACTATAGCTCTTGCACACTGAGATTCCAATGGAATTCTGGCCAGTGCTAAAATAATACATCTTGAATGCTCTGTCAAATTTTGAATGTATGAACCATTGGAAGAATACCGAAAGGGCTGTTATTGGGTGCTTATTAAATGCCATAGAACTCACAAGCATCCAATTCCGATTCCATCAAAGACACCACCTTCAATCCATGACAAAATCTTGAAATTACTAAGAGATACAAGTGATTCCCTTCCAGATGTAACACCCTGACAATTACTATGGCACCCATTAATGAAGGAGTTCTTGAGAAAGAAGCTTCCTCAATTGACAAATCCAATGCTTCTGGACCTTCACCCTTCATTAGCAATCCAAGAGCATCTTAGATCTTATATTGAAAATGTCAAGAAGGAGATATATTCAATGGGTACTGGGTGGGATGGTGCACATTCATTCATGTATTCTGACACAATCTAACCTGTATGCTTACTAGGACTTCTGAACTTAAAGAAACTGCAGGATGAGACAGAGACTGAGAAGTACATCCATTTTGTGGGCAATTTTCCTGAACTAGGTCAAGTCAGTGATACGAACACTAAATTAAGCGCCAAAGAAGCCTCTATTCCACTACAGATTGTGATATGTATGCTAAAAGAGAACAGTAAACAACTGTTGGATGCACAGTACATCCAAAGTGATATTGGATTCAAAGAGTGGTGGGTTGGAAAGAATTTGAGCTGGGTGGGCTTCATCTGGGCACAAGAATAAGTGAGCTCAGTGGTCTTTCAATAAATGTGTACAATTACTAAAGCCTATTCCAATTCCAGGTTTAAATTATGTTGGGTTTTTCTTACATGGCAACCAGCTGATGTTCATCGGCTCATACTTCATAAAATTAACGAAATTGTTAAAGAGGATACAGGAAAAATCTCATGTGGCGACACATCCACTCCAACACACCACAGGCAGAAGATGCTATAAAAATATGTCAGGTAGCTGTGGACCAACATGGAGGACAGGCAAAAGGTTCAAAGCTTGATTGTATACATTTTAATCCTTCTGATTGTTCTTGAAAGAATATGGAGAGTATTTCTGTGATATCGCTGAAAAAATTCTATTGCAAAGGATCTACATGAGCCACACAGAAATATACAAGACCTAGATGAGTATGACTATCTCTGACAAATTCTTAGACTATGTAAAAATTGTTTCTTGTGAAAGATTCAAAATTGTGCAGTTTCTGACAGTATACACAAGAAGATCCAAAGCTTTCTATGCATAGAACACCCAATGTGGAATGTCACTGTGAGATAGAAGAGCAGGAGGAAGAGTGGAAATGGTAAGTGTAATTTCTGTGCCACAGCTCTTATTTTGCCTTCTCAGATTAGGCTGCGCTCAGATTCAGAATTCTCACATTCTGAGTCCATAATAGGAAGTTGGCATTCTGATCCAATCTGTGACCTTCTGTGAAAGGTATCCCAAATTGGGAAAGGTAGTGTCACGTTCAAGCTTGACATCTATCCAGGTATATTTGAAGTTCTTGCATCTAATTTTCCATGAATGAGGTCAAATTATATATGGATAGGAGAAAATCCCAATATTAAATTGTAATTTTAACCTTGTATTCTAATTAGGAAGTCACGCAATTATCACGCTGAGGTCAGGTGACCGAGAATGCCATCACAGAATGTGAGAATGTGGCTCACATTCTGAATCCAAATGGAGCCTTAAAGTATTTCTCACAGATTGGCTCACTGATAAATTGTGTGTAAAGTTTGTTATGCCTGCTATTTGCTGGGAGCAAAGCTTCATAACTTTATCAATATGGAAAGTGGGTAATGAAATCAGCAATATTATTGAAGAGCTCTATAAGAATGTAAATCAGAAGGAATTACATGCACTCTTGTTGGAGGTGTACAAAAGGTCTTCATTTCAATAAACTAAAGAATAGAACTCTTGATGTATTTAATAAATTTTCTGTACTAAAATCTTGAGTCATTATACTGACTATTATTATTTAAATATTTGCCAGACTTTGGAAGCTACTGGTATCTGCCCATCTTATCAGCAAGGTCATATATATGAAAGCACAGCTAGGAGTCTCTGACAAAAAGTAAGTAATATTTATGTGGAAACTCTTTAGATTCTTACTTACTTACGCATTATTTCAGATAGTTTACATACAAAAATTCTTACTCCACAGAATAAATTATAGAATTTCACAATAGAAAGCTACATAAACCAGGCAACCAGAAGATATCAACACAAAATGATTGCACAAACATGCTTGATTGTCCACATCTATTTTCACAAACTCAACTTGAACAACTTGAACTGGCTGCCAAAAAGAAAGATCAGTCAATGACAGTCTTGGTCTTATTGGGTCTGGTTCTGGAAAGGTTAGGATATCTCTGCCAAAAAGGACACCATGAGAATGAGCATCAGACTGGGCGCTTATGTGGTCTAGACACAAATATAGTCATAATATGAATCTAGCCCAAATATGCCTGTAACAATTTAATATATTTTATGTATGAATAAAAGTTAATTGAAGACAGGTTAAGGAGTGTATATTGTATGGCCAGCCAAGACAAGTATTGATAGATGTGAATTGATACAAGACCACTAATCACTCCAATCCCAGGTTAAGTCAATGAAAGAGCTTTCAATTTTCTTATCCATAACCGTATCTGTAACTCAACATTTGGAACAGTAGTACTTTTCTAAGGCACTTGGTGTACCAACCCAATCACTGCATGCCTTGCACACCACAAACAAGTGTTGAAACTTTTTCATTGACAATCCACTGTCATCCAAGCACATCAGAAGTGTAAATGTCTCTGCCCCAGAAGGCACAGGGGGACTTGCTTCCTGAAGGAAAGAGCTTGCCTGGACTGCATAAAGCCCATTAGAAATGTAGCCAAAGAGATCGAGAAAATGATGAACACTTGGATGCTTTAATCTTTGTGGTTGAGTCTGTGAGCTCAATCTGGAAGTGATTACTAGCCTTCTTAGAGCTCTCTGAAACTGGGCTAGACATATCTTTAAAATGGTGTTTGCTCCTCAGGTGCTGAGTTAGGATCTCGTTTTCCCTTTCCTCTGTGTTTGTCTGCTTCAGAATAATAGAGAAACCAAGAAAATAAATTAGATTGACCATCTTTGAGCCTCAAAATCATCGGCATTTAACACAATAAGAGGGGCAGGAAGCTTTCCAATAGCTATAAATATGTGATGAATAATTGCTTGTACTAGCAGAAGTTCCCATGAATTCTGCACCCACTCATCAGGTATTATATGCCCTCTCATTGCCCACCTATCAATTCATCACCTGTCTACCAGGCAGCTATGTGGGCAATAAGTCAGCATATATTACTGGATGAGTGGGCACAGAAGGTGGGAACTTTGTAGATCAACTACAAGTAAACCTTCAATCTACAAATTTAGAGGGCTTTGTGTCCCCCACATATTCTGGCCAGATTCCGCTGGAGTCCGCTGCAGAATCCGCTATTCTGCCGGGAATAAGGGCAAAATATAGCACAAGGCCCTGCTATATTATTCAATATCAATTCCAGCGGAATTGAACGGAATCTATTTACAAAATGGAATACCCCGGAACAGAACCAAAAACAGAACCAAAAACGGACTTAAAATTTGATTGTATACATACCAATCTGAATTATTTCTCAGCAATTCTCAGCAACAGTAAACAATGTCACGTGCATGACTTTTGGTTGCCACATTGGTCCGTTGGTTACTCCAACCACCCCACCTCTTCCTCCGACCACCGCCACCCCACTGCCACCATCATGCACGCCCTCACCACCTCACCATTGTCAGTCAGAGCCAGGCACTCACCAACTCGACCCAACATGCATCGTGGCACCAATTAACCAATGACCGGTCTGTGTATGATGACAACAACCCCAGACACACGTACACAGTGCAACAATGATGACGATGGCTCCATATACAATGACAAAGACACCGGACCTAGAGGAACAAGGTGGGAACAAGGGAGGGGATGCA
>JAJIRX010000372.1:0-16564 GCA_023853785.1 Psilocybe azurescens | reverse complement strand
CACTTCGATGGCTGCAAGATTTCTCGTGGCGACGCCGACAGGAACTGAAGCAGCGCACCAAACACCTCGATAAGCTCCGGAGACAAAATCTCGGAGAACATCGGGACCTATTATGCAGGGACAGACGCAAGTCTGCCCTCTCAGGAGCAGTATCAAGCCATTGCGGCCTCCATCCTGTTCAGCGGCGGAGTCGAGTGCTGGCGCGCTAGACATGTCGCAGGCAAAGTCACTGCCCGGATGCGGAGCTTTATGCCATTCGTTCTGCAATCGTCAATGCGACTTCGCGTGACGATTGCACCATTTATTTCATTTTCACAGACTTGATGGCCTCTGCCCGTCGAGCTGTTGACCCCTCTATCCACTCGGACAAGGCCACTCTGTGGCTGTCTGCGAGGCTCTTCAGACCTGGTTCACCCGCAAGGATGGCCAGTCAATTACCTTTGTGTACGTCCTCAGCGATTGCAGTGGGATTTGGATTACAAAGCACAGTACGCAACCAAACTCAAAGTCGCACTGGGCCCACGCCTTCACATTGACAGCCTGCGCATGCAAGCTGCCCTCGCGGCGCTTCCTGGAATGTCTCATTCCAGGACCCCGAATATCGAGGAAGGAACTTTCTCCAACTCAAAGCAGTCGACGGGGCCGTTGCACAGCCCGGGGCAAAGAAAACCCTTGGATTCATTTCGCGAACATGAGCTCTCCGCAGCTCTACGCACACATGTGTAGGTGTATTCTGAATCATAAGCCCATCGGGTCTTATTATTCCTGATTCAATCTCAACGATGGTCATACATCGTGCCTGTGTGGATGCCCTTGGGAGACCCGCACACACATCCTCACCTGCAAAGGACATATCGTCCTCCCTGGACCTGCGAGCTTAGGCAGCCAACTACGTTGTGCTACCTTCACTCATTCTTGGAGATGAACCCGAAAGCGTTCGCCTTCCGCTCGGCTCCCACTGCGGGCGTCCGGTTGACAACTGACATTGGGCATTGTGGGGGAATCTTTGTTTGGCGGTCTTGATTGGCATGGGCCAATTATCGGCTTGGCTCGTGGTTGTTTGGCTATGCTGGGGGTAGGCCGTTTTGGCGGGGCTTGTTTGCCACTTGCTTTGGTGTTCGACTCACTACCTTCACCCAGGACCTGGGCCACGTTCACGAACGGCGTTGAGTATGTGGGAACCAGGGAGAGCTGGTACCGCTAGTCTTGGCTGCTGGACTTGGGCACCCCTGCCCTTGTTAGTTATCTCCTGCTGGTGTTGCATCTGCTCCACCCCAGGCTTCCTAAGGCTAGGGTCACTCCTAGGCTATATCCCTTGAGGTTGTTCTTTGTAGATAAGGCTCTGCATCGAGGTTGGCGTTACATCCCCACATTAGCTACCCTGTTATGTGTTCGGCACGGTCATTTATCGTGCCTTCAGTGTTTCCAATGGACTCTTAGTAGTTTCCGGTGAACAGTTTCTTAGTAGTTACCTGGTCGGGCATTTGTACTTAGCGACCGGACTGCTTTTGCGCACCGGTATACAAATTGATGATATAAAAAAAAAAAAAAAAAAAAAAGTATAGTTTCTATGCTTAGGCTGGACTTTGCTCAATTGAAACTCGAAATTCTAACCGGAAGGTCCTGGACGGTTTGACTCATCCTAATGACTGCTGGTTAGGGATTGACGGTGCGCAAAAGAATTTGCTCGTACCTGACGATATTTCTCGACATGCCAAAGCTGATCGAACCTGTGACTCCAGAACACGCAAGCGCGCTCATGGGCACCATGATTCTTTCCGCAATTTGGGCAGCAAGGGGTGTGAGGGCAGGGCTCTCCACCAGGCGTGGGTGCCTGAGGGTGTCCGCCGGATTGCCTTTGCAGCAGCCTGCAACGGCGCGATGCTCCTCCAGCTTGTGAGGACCAGAGCATCATGGACATTTGGCCGCGACCGCATGGCAGCGGCCGGCGGGATGACCACTTCCAACACCGAGTGCAGAGGGGGACACCGGAGCTCTTCGAACTAGAACGTATCCAGAGGGGGGCGACCCCTGAACATGAACTGTTTGTCGACAAGCTGGTGAGCGCGGGCACCAGATGCGGTGTCCCAGATGTCAAAGAAAGCAGTGGCGGTGGTGCTTGCCTTGGAAGTGCGAACTACGCAGAGATCCACACATAGAAGTGTGTGATGAAGACCAAATGGGAGAGGCTTTGAGTGCCGAAGCAACCTCTTCCTGTTCGGTGAGGTGATCCAGGTCATAATGAGTACCTTGGAACCGAGGAACGTCAACAATTCGTAAAAACGACTTGGACGTGGGCATGCCGACCTGGCGTGAACTTGTATAGGGTCTTGAAATGAGCAGTGACCGCGCCACGGAGAATCTCCGTGTCACGCTTCGCTGGGGACTTTGTTGGTGGGTACGGAGTGCCACGTAGGCAACTTCAACACCAAGGACCTTAACACGAAGGCCCTGGCAGAGGAGGACGTCAGCAGACAGGTCCTTGAACAGGGTGGTGAGATTAGCGTCTTCGCATGATCTCCCACGTCGATGAGCATCTGGTGCCTTGAGGGGCCGTGTGAAGTGTAGTTCGGGATCCTCCTACCCTTGTGGGAGGGGGGGGGCGAAGACGGAGGGGCAGCCGGCGTAGCTGGCTGCTGGATATGTGCCTTCTGCGAAGCGGCTTCAGCGTAGGAGCGGGGCAGGGCGCACGGGGCAGGAAGAAGAGGGAGGCACTGGAGGGGGCCTCTGATTGGGCACAACCGGTTTCTTGGCCGGGGGGCAGGGTTGAGGAGGAGCAGGGGGAGGAGGAGGGGGCTTGTCAGCCCGCCCTTTCCCTTGTCCTGCTGTGCTCGAATAGGAGGCCTGGCCTGCAGCGCTCCTACGAGAGGAACAAACAGGTTTGGCCGGAGTCATAACGATGTTGTCATCGCCAGCCCCACCGTGGTCAGACCAAGCGGGGGGGAGGAGATGTGGAGAGGTCTGGAGAAGTAGGACCGATGGCCAACGGCCGAATGAGTGTGTCTTCTGCCAGCGAATCTCCGCAATTGCACGGATTGGGAGGATGTTCTTGGGAGTGGGCGTAGTGCCCAGGTCCCCATTAAAGGCATCACGGGTGAAATCAACCACCGCTTGAGCGGGATGCCCCCACAGGGGACGAATGAAGGTCGATGTGAGTAGAATTGACATACCCGACGATCGTCCTGAGTGCTCCCATAATCCTTTGACTATCTTCTACCACATCGGAATCTCCATAACTGAGTGATGGGTATGAGGGGGAGTCCTCCATATCTTCATCCTCAGACCTTGCCGGCGAGGGGAGCGTCGGAGGGCTGGGCGGTGTTGTCCCTGGCAGTAACCGTGGGAGTGCAATGACGAGACGACTGCCTCTATGACGTGGCAGAGCGACTGGGTTGGGCGTGCGTGCTCCCTCGTGAAGCAGGGACCGGGCCTTGACTATAGGTATCTCGAACAGCAGGAGAGCGCCCGCTGTAGGGACCGGGGATGCAGTCGACGAAGGTTCAGCTGCAGGGGATCTGGCTGAGGAGGTCACCGACCGAAACGGGGACGGTGGCCTTGTGGATTGCTGTTTAGGCGGCATAGCTTTGGACACCCAAAGCTAATGCTGCCAATGGTAATATGCTGGGTGTGATTACCCAAGTAAAGCTTTGTGTAGAACGTTTGCGACGATGAGCAGAAATTTCTCGCGGTGGATACGTGGCAGTACCGGAACAAGAAAGGATGATGCCCACATAGCGACTGGATCATCCGAAATAGAGGCAAAATGGATCTTCTGATTCTCTTCAACACCCAGATAGATGTACCCAGCTGCCTTGTCCGATTTGGTGTTCCAAGCGTCGAGTGCAGCCTCCTCAGTGTCCTTGGGTGGTGAGGACTGCCTAGGGGCCTTGGATTGACCAGAAACGATGAACCAAACACCCTGGGCACAAAGCCAAGCTTGCATTTCACCACACCAAGATGGGTAGTTGGAAGCATTCAGTTTTGCAAAATTGGGCAGGGATGAAGAAGACATGATTGTGCGAGATAGGAGTGATGTGACATGGTGGTAGTGAGCAGAGACGTGCGGGAACGTGTGCGGAACGTTGTAATGTGATGAGGTGGCGGTACGAGCACGGGCGCAGCCAGTGCGAGCGAAAACCACGAAGAGTGTGGAAATGAAAAGTTGAGACTTTTCGATGAAATTGAGATTAAAGCGCAATGTGCGTGGGGCCCATAACCTGTTAAAGGTGGCGAGTTTGGAAACATGCGAGACACCTGTGGTCCAGTTTCGTGGTCACACTGTATCAGACAGAGTGGCAATGAGGGCCTGAAGTCCGAAGTGAGTAATTCAGTGTATTGAGACTGAACTAAGCTATCTACTTGCCTGAAGTCCGAAGTGAGTAACTAAGGAGTTCAAGTGGTGTGCTACAGCTACATAGGTGTCTGTCATGTGATCCCATCAGTCTGAGTCTGAAATATCAATTCTAACACCAGGAGTTGCCACTCAACTCCTCAACACTGCGGCCGAATTAGGTTTGCAACGGGCTCCTTTAGTGAACCCGGGCTGACCTTCTACCCCCGCATCCAAGGCTTTCGCTCAACAGTGATTGACTTGGTATTCGTACAACCGGACCCGACCCTGACAGCGCAGGTCACCCAGGTGCACAACGCTATGGGTGAGTTGGATCATATCCCGCTTGCTACTACTTGCTACTACTTTATCAATCTCTGCTGATTCTGGGGCCACGCCCGCAGAGCTCTCAAAGCCGACAGAGAGGAGCAAATCCGCTTTGTCAGAGTCATTGAGGAGAGTTTGCCATGAAAGTGGACGAACACGCTCCTCTCAACACACCCGACCAGATTGACGCAGTGGTGCAAGCTATTGCTGATTCATTCTCTGCAGCATGGGAAGCCTGCTCCAGAGGTCACCATTACGAGGCGCTTCACAACCATGGTGGACGGATGAGTGCTCAGTCGCGCTTCAGGCTTACCGGGAACATGGTCTCCGGAGGACTGGAAGCTTTACCGAAAGGCGGTTAAAAACGCCAAACGGGTTTTCTTTGATTCTAGGATCACAGAAATATCCATTACCAACAAGCGCACTTGGGACCTCATGTCTTGGGTCCAACAACACAAGTTACCACTGTGCTAGGCTATTCAATATCAGGGGCAGCCTTGCCACGCCCTTCCTCAGTTGTGGGATGCTCTCCACAACACGTATAACTCGGCGTCGGACCGCGTGCCGACATCGGCATTCTCGATTCCTTCCCCAACATGCCCGTTCAGGGATGGGTCCCATTCTCTGCACTTGAGATGTGCGGAGGCTTTGGCCTCTTGCTCCAATCGTGTCGGCCCTGCCGGACCACATCAAGTGGTCTCATCTTAAGATGTTGATGGGGGCCCACCCACGTCTTCACCGTCTTACTCGCGCTCGCCAATGCCTGCCTTAGGATGGGGCATTGGCCTAAGCACTTCAAGGAGTCCATGTCAGTTATCATCCCGAAACTGAACAAGCCTCCTATTCAGGCCAATTGTGCTCTTGAATACCATTGTGATTGATTGAGAAAATGCTTTCCAATCGCATTCAGTTCAATGGCGCCGTCATACGTCTTCCACCCAAATCAGATCAGAGGATCTGTCAACGATCCACCGAGGATGCCGGTTCATCCTGACGCACATGGTGCGTGCTGGGTGGGCCAAGGGACTCAAGACTAGCGTCATTGCCTTTGATGTTGCTCAGTTTTCTGCCACCACTCAACCATAGTTCTCGTTTTGCTACTTTTCGGAAGTTAGGTTCAGCGATATGTCGTTAAATTTCCTTCATCTGGTAGTCGCTCTCACAATATGGTGACTATCTCTGACCTCCGCCAGGCAGATGTAGGAGTGGGACAGGGCGGAGCCCTGTCCCCAGTCCTCTCTGCTCTTTATCTTACCCTCATCATAAGGCTCTTCGAGCTGGATCCACTCACTCGTGGGTGTTTCCTGCTTTCAGTACGTCATGATGGCACCCTTGTGGTGCAGTCAAAGTCCCTTCTCGACAACTGTGAAGCCCTTAAACGGGCTTATGGTGTCATATTCGAGCTGGTCAAGAAATTTGGACTCGCACTGGAGCACGACAAGTCTGAAGTATTCCACTTTGATCGGTCGCACTCCAAAGACAATCCCCTGTCGATCTGGGTTACGCTCCCGTATACCGAGCAACCCCTCTCAAACCTAAGCTGTACTGGCGGTACTTGGGTTTCTACTTGACCGCAAGCTCACCGTTACTGAGCATGTCCGATACTACTCCACCAAGGCTTTGTCCACCGTTAAGGCGATGATGATGCTTGGTAGTTCCACTCGAGGACTGCGCCCCTGTCCAGAAGCGCGTCCTCTATTGCGCCTGCGCACTTCCCATAGTTACGTACGGCTTTCATCTCTGGTACTCCGCAGCCACTCGCTGCAAAGGTGCCCTCCATCATCTTCTTCAATGCAGCGTTCGCTGCATTGTGGATTACCGGTGCTTTCCGCACTTCTCCGACTGGTGGGGTGGAGGCCCTGCGGGCCTCCCCTATCAATCTCCTTCTTCGCCGTCTGTCCGAGCGAGCTGACTATCGGTTTGCCACGCTGACCCCGACCCATCCTGTGAGAGCCTTCCTCTCTCGCTTCAACTGCGGCACTATCGCTGCACCCTTCCCTTCGATTCAGACCATGTCCAAACCAGAAATCTTCTGCACTAGTGGGACTCTTTTGAGTCTGACACTAATGTTCTTGCTCTGACGGAGACTCTACTCCTGATGAACCCGCTCTCCAGACCGGGTGTTTTTATTTTTATTTTTATTTTTCAAATCATCAATTTGTATACCGGTGCTGAAAGCAGTCCGGTCGCTAAGTACAAATGCCCGACCAGGTAACTACTAAGAAACTGTTCGCCGAAACTACTAAGAGTCCATTGGAAACACTGAAGCCTACAATAAATGAACTTGCTGAACACATAACGGGGTAGCTACTGTGGGGATATAACACCAGCCTCAATGCAGAGTAGAGAAACAAGCCTATCTACAAAGAACAACCTCGCGGGATATAGACTAGGAGTGACCCTAGTCTTAGGAAGCCTGGGGTGAAGCGGATGCAGCACCAGCAGGAGGTAACTAACAAGGGCGGGGCCCCAAGTCCAGCAGCCGAGACTAGTGGTACCAGCTCTCCCTGGTTCCCACATACTCGACGCCATTCGTAACGTGGTCCAGGTCCTGGGTGGGAGCAGTGAGTCGAACACCAATGCACTGTGGCGAACAGGCCCCGCCGAAACGGCCTACTACCCAGCAATCCAAACAACCACGAGCCAAGCGGATAATTGGCCCATGCCAATCAAGACTGCCGAACGAAGATTCCCCCACAATGCCCAACGTCAGTTGTCAACCCGATGCCCGCAAGGGGAGCCGAGCGGAAGGCGAACGCCGGGTTCATCTCCAAAAAGAGTGAAGGTAGCACAATGTGGTTGGCTGCCTAAGCTCGCAAGTCCTGGGAGGACAATAAGTCCTTTTGGAGGTGAGGATATGCGTGCGGGTTTCCCAAGGACACCCACACGGGCACGATGTATGACCATCGTTAAGATTAAACCGGGAATAATAAGACCTGATGGACGCATGATTCAGAATACACCTACACATGTGTGCGTGAGAGCTGTGGGGAGCTCATGTTTATGAAGTGGACCCAGGGGTTGTCTTTGCCCCCTGGCTGTGCAACGGCTCCGTCGACCGTTTTGAGGTGGAGAAAGTTCCTTCCCTCGATATTCGGGGTCCTGGAACAAAACATTCCAGGAGGCGCCCGCGAGAGAGGGCAGCTTGCATATCGCAGGCTGTCAAATGATGTAGCTGGGCGAGGGCCCAGCACGACTTTGAGTTCGGTTGCGTACTCGTGTGCTTTATAGTGCAGGTCCCACTGCAATTGCGAGGGGACGTACACAAAGGTAATTGACTGGCCATCCTTGTGGGTGAACCAAGTCTGAAGAGCCTCACAGACAGCCACGGAGTGGCCTTGTCCGCAGTGGATAGAGGGATCAACAGCTCGACGGGCGGAAGCCATCGAGTCTGTGAATATGAATGTCCGTACAATCGTCAGCGCTGAAGTCGCATTGACAATTGCAGAACGAATGGCATAGAGCTCCGCATCGGGGGCGGTGACTTTGCCTGCGACATGTCTAGCGCGCCAGCGCTTCGACTCCGCCGCTGAACAGGATGGAGGCCGCAATTGCTTGATACCGTCCTGAGAGGGGCAGACTTGCGTCTGTCCCTGCATAATAGGTCCCAATATTCTCCGAGATTTTGTCTCGGAGCTTATCGAGGTGTTTGGTGCACTGCTTCAATTCCTTGTCAGCATCACCACGAGAAATCTTGCAGTCGTCGAAGTGGACTTGGTCCACAAAGCGGTCTATTAGTCGGAACACCTGGTCTGGAGAGCGGGTTCATCGGGAGTAAGGTCTCCGTCAGGGCGAGAACATTAGTGTTGGACTCAAATAGAGTCCCACTAGTGCTGAAGATCTCTGGTTCAGACATGGTGTGAATTGAGAGGGAAGGGTGCGGCGCGATAGTGTCGCAGTTGAAGCGAGAGAGGAAAGCTCTCACAGGATGGGTCGGGGTCAATGTGGCAAACCGATAGTCGGCTCGCTCGGACAGATGGCAAAGAAGAAGATTGATAGGGGGAAGACCTGCAAGGGCCTCCACCTCACCAGTCGGCGAGGTGCAGAATGCACCAGTAATCCACAATGCAGCGAACGCTGCATTGTAGAGAGATGATGAAGGGCACCTTTGCAGCGAGCAGCTGCGAAGTACCAGAGACAAAAGCCATATGTAACTATGGGAAGTACGCAGGCGCTGATAAAAAACGCGCTTCTGAACAGGGCACAGTCCTCGAGTGGAACTACCAAGCATCTTCATCGCCTTAAGGGTTGACAAAGCTTTGGTGGAGTAGTATTGGACATGCTCAGTAAAAGTGAGCTTGTGATCAAGTAGAAACCCAGGTACCGCCAATACAGCTTGGGTTTGAGAGGGGTCGCGCCGGTGTATGGAGCATAGCCCAGATCAAAAGGGAGATTGTCTTTAGAGTGTGACCGGTCGAAGTGGAATACTTCGGACTTGTCATGCTCTAGGGCAAGTCCAAATTTCTTGAACAATTCAAAGATGACACCATAAGCCCGTTTAAGGGCTTCACAGTTGTCGAGAAGGGACTTTGATTGCACCACAAGGGTGCCATCATCGATGTATGAGAGCAGGAAGCACCCACGAGTGAGTGGATCCAGCTCGAATAGCCTCATGATGAGGGTAAGGTAAAGAGCAGAGAGGACTGGGGACAGGGCAGAGCCCTGTCCCACTCCTACATCTGCCTGGCGAAGGTCCGAGATGAAGTCACCCCACGCATACTGTGTAGAGCGACCGACCAAATAGTGGGAGAAGAATTTAACGACATTGTCGCTAAACCCTAGCTTCCAGAGAATAGCCATGAGAACTTCATGGTTGAGTGACGGGAAGAACTGAGCGACATCAAAGGCAATGACGCTAGTCTTGAGTCCCTTGGCCCACCCAGCACGCACCATGTGCGTCAGGATGAGGCCGGCATCTTCGGTGGATCGTTGACGGATCCCTCCGATCTGATTTGGGTGGAAGACATTTGAAGCGACGCCATCGAACTGTATGCGATTGGAAAGCATTTTCTCAATCAGTTTACCAACGGTGTTCAGGAGCACAATAGGCCTGAATGCCTTTGGAGCAGAGTAGGAGGGCTTGTTCGGTTTCGGGATGATAACCGACATGGACTCCTTGAAGTGCTTGGGCCAGTGCCCAACCCAGAGGCAGGCATTGGCAGGCGCGAGCAAGACGGTGAAGACGTAGGTGGGGCCCCGCATCAACATCTTGAGATGAGACCACTTGATGTGGTCTGGCCCTGGGGCCGACACGTTGGAGCAGGAGGCCAAAGCTTCCCACATCTCGAGTGCAGAGATGGGACCCATCCCCGAACAGGCATGTCGGGATGGAGTCGAGAATGTCGATGTCGAACGCGTGGTCCGACGCCGAGTTATAAGTGTTGTGTAGAGCATCCCACAACTGAGGAAGGGCATAGCAAGGCTGCCCCTGGTATTGAATAGCCTCGCACGGGGTAACTTGCGCTGTTGGACCCAAGACATGAGGTCCCAAGTGCGTTTGTTGGTAATGGATATTTCTGTGATTCTGGAATCAAAGAAAACCTGTTTGGCGTTTTTTGTTAAAGGTGGCGAGTTCGGAAACGTGCGAGACAGCTGTGGTCCGAGTTTCGTGGTCACACTGTATCAGACAGAGTGGCAATGAGGGCCTGAAGTCCAAAGTGAGTAACTGAGTGTATTGAGACTGAACTATGCTATCTACTTGCCTGAAGTCCAAAGTGAGTAACTAAGGAGTTCAAGCGGTGTGCTACAGCTACATAGGTGTCTGTCATGTGATCCCATCAGTCTGAGTCTGAAATATCAATTCTAACATTTTTGACCGCCTTTCGGTAAAGCTTCCAGTCCTCCGGGAGACCATGTTCCCGATAAGCCTGAAGCGCAACTGAGCACTCATCCGTCCACCACGGTTTTGAGCGCCTCGTAATAGTGACCTCTCTGGAGCAGGTTTCCCATGCTGCAGAGAACGAATTGGCGATAGCTTGCGCCGCCACGTCAATCTGGTCGGGTGTGTTGAGTGGAGCATGTTCATCCACTTTCATGGCAAACTCTCCCTCAATGACTCTGACAAATCGGATTTGCTCCTCTTTGTCGGCTTTGAGAGCTCTGCGGGGCGTAGCCCGGAATTGGCAGAGATCGATAAGGTGGTAGCGAGTGGGATATGATCCGACTTCGCCCATGGCGTTGTGCACCCGAGTGACCTCGCGCCCGTCAAGGTTTGGTCCGGTTGCACGAATACCAAGTCAAACACTGTGGAGCAAAAGCCTTGGATGCGGGGGTAGAAGGTTGGCCCCGGGTTCACAAAAGGAGCCCGTTGCAAGCCTAGTTCCGCTGCAGTGTTCCAGACCGGGTGTTCGACTCATGGACCGCTTTGCGGACCAAGTCCATTTCAATGACTGCAAGATTTCTCGCAGCGATGCTGACAAGGAATTGAAGCAGCGCACCAAACACCCTCGATAAGCTCCGTGACAAAATTTCGGAGAACATCGGGACCTACTATGCAGGGACAGACGCAAGTCTGCCCCTCTCAGGACGGTATCAAGCCATTGCGGCCTCCATCCTGTTTAGCGGCAGAGTTGAGTGCTGGCGCACCCGACATGTCGCAGGCAAAGTCACCGCCCCAGATGCGGAACTGTATGCCATTTGTTCTGCAATTGTCAATGCGACTTGGCGTGACGACTGCACGGACATCTTCATTTTCACAGACTCGATGGCTTCTGCCCGTCAAGCTGTTGACCCTTCCATTCACTCCGGACAGGGCCACTCTGTGGCTCTCTGCTTAACCCTTCAGACTTGGTTCACCTGTAAGGATGGCCAGTCAATCACCTTTGTGTACGTCCCCCTCAGCGACTGCAATGGGACTTGCATTACAAAGCACACGAGTACGCAACCGAACTCAAAGTCGCACTGAGCCCATGCCCAGCTACATCATTTGACAGCCTGCGCATGCAGGCTGCCCTCTCTCGAGGCGCTTCCTGGAATGTCTTATTCCAGGACCCCGAATATCGAGGAAGGAACTTTCTCCAACTCAAAACGGTCGACGGGGCCGTTGCACAGCCTGGGGGCAAAGACAACCCTTGGGTTCACTTCGCGAACATGAGCTCTCCACAGCTCTACGCACACATGTGTAGGTGTATTCTGAATCATGCGCCCATCGGGTCTTATTATTCCCGATTCAATCTCAATGATGGTCATACATCGTGCCCGTGTGGGTGTCCCTGGGAAACCCGCATGCATATCCTCACCTGCAGAAGGACTTATCGTCCTCCCAGGACTTATCATCCTCCCAGGACTTGCGAGCTTAGGCAGCCAACCACGTTGTGCTACCTTCACTCTTTTTGGAGATGAACCCGAAAGTGTTTGCCTTCTGCTCGGCTCCCCCTTGCGGGCGTCGGTTGACAACTAACGTTGGGCATTGTGCGGGGAATCTTCATTCAGCGGTCTTGATTGGCATGGGCCAATTATCCGCTTGGCTCGTGGTTGTTTGAGAATCCCTGGGGAAGGGCCGTTTCGACGGGGCTTGGCTCACCACTGGCATCGGTGTTCGACTCACCTACCCCACTCAGGACCTAGGCCGCGTTACAAATGGCGTCGAGTATGCGGGAACTAGGGAGAGCTAGTACCGCTAGTCTCGGCTGCTGGACTTGGGCGCCCCCGCCCTTGTTAGTTATCTCCTGCTGGTGCTGCATCTGCTTCACCCCAGGCTTCCTAAGACTAGGGTCACTCCTAGTCTATATCCCGCGAGGTTGTTCTTTGTAGATAAGTTTCTATTTGTTCCTTCTTCTGCATCGAGGTTGGCGTTATATCCCCACAGTAGCTACCCCGTTATGTGTTCAGCACGGTCATTTATTGTAGGCTTCAGTGTTTCCAACGGACTCTTAGTAGTTTCGGGCGAACAGTTTCTTAGTAGTTACCTGGTCGGGCATTTGTACTTAGCGACCGGACTGCTTTCGCGCACCAGTATACAAATTGATGATTTAAAAAAAAAAAAATAAAAAAAAAAAGATCCGTCAACGATCCACTGAAGACTCCGGCTCATCCTGACGCACATGGTGCGTGCTGGGTGGGCCAAGGGACTTAAGACTAGCGTCATTGCCTTAGACGTCGCTCAGTTCTTCCTGTCGCTCAATCATGAGGTTCTCATGGCTATTCTCCGGAAGTTAGGGTTTAGCGACAATGTCATTAAATTCTTCTCCCATTATCTGGTCGGTCGCTCTAAGCAGTATGCGTGGGGTGACTTCATCTCCGACCTCCGCCAGGCAGATGTAGGAGTGGGACAGGGCTCCGCCCTGTCCCCAGTCCCTCTGCTCTTTACCTTACCCTCATCATGAGGCTATTCGAGCTGGATCCACTCACTCGTGGGTGCTTCTTGCTCTCATATGTCGATGATGGCACTCTCGTGGTGCAATCAAAGTCCCTTCTCGATAACTGTGAAGCCCTTAAACGGGCTTATGGTGTAATATTTGAGCTGTTCAAGAAATTTGGACTCGCACTGGAGCACGACAAGTCTGAAGTATTCCACTTCGACCGCTCGCACTGCAAAGACAATCCCCCTGTCGATCTGGGTTATGCTCCATACACCGGCGCGACCCTCTCAAACCCAAGCTGTACTGGCGGTACTTGGGTTTCTATTTCGATCGCAAGCTCACCTTCACCGAGCATGTCCGATACTACTCCACCAAGGCTTTGTCTACCGTTAAGGCGATGAAGATGCTTTGTAGCTCTACTCGAGGTCTGCGCCCTGTCCAGAAGCTGTCCTTTATCAGCGCCTACGTACTTCCTATAGTTACGTATGGCTTCCGTCTTTGGTACTTTGCAGCTGCTCGCTGCAAAGGTGCCCTTCATCATCTCTCTGTAATGCAGCGCTCAGCTGCACTGTGGATTACTGGTGCATTCCGCACTTCTCCGACTGGTGGTGTGGAGGCCCTTGCGGGCCTCCCTCCCATCAATCTCCTTCTTCGTCGTCTGTCTGAGCGAGCCGATTATCAGTTTGCCACCCTGACCCCGACTCATCCTGTGAGAGCCTTCCTCTCTCGCTTCAACTGCGGCACTATCACTCCGCATCCCTCTCTTTGATTCAGACTATGTCTGAACCGGAAATCTTCCGCACTAGTGGGACTCTCTTTGAGTCCGACAATAATGTTCTTGCTCTGATGGAGACTCTACTCCCGATGAACCCGCTCTCACGACCGGGTGTTTGACTTATGGACCGCTTTGTGGACCAAGTCCACTTCAATGACTGCAAGATTTCTCGTGGCAACGCCGACAAGGAATTAACGCAGCACACCAAACACCTAGATAAACTCCGGGATAAGATCTCGGAGAACATCGGGACATACTATGGATGGACAGACGCTAGTGTGCCCCTCTCAGGACGGTATCAAGCCATTGCAGCCTCCATCCTGTTCAGCAGCGGAGCTGAGCGCTGGCACGCTTGGCATGTCGCAGGCAAAGTCACCGCCCCTGATGCGCAGCTATATGCCATCCGTTGTGCAATTGTCAATGCGACTTTGCGTGACAATTGCACGGACATCTTCATATTCACAGACTCGATGGCCTCTGCCCGTCGAGCTGTTGATCCCTCTATCCACTCCGGACAGGGCCACTCTGTGGCTGTCTGTGACGCTCTTCAGACTTGGTTCACCCGCAAGGATGGACAGTCAATCACCTTTGTGTACGTCCCCTCACGCCTGCAGTGGGACCTGCATTACAAAGCACACGAGTACGCAACCGAACTCAAAGTTGCACTGGGCCCTTGCCCAGCTACATCTTTGACAGCCTGCGCATGCAGGCTGCCCTCTCTCGTGGGCGCCTCCTTGTTTTTTTTTTTTTTTTTTTAAATCATCAATTTGTATACCAGTGCGCGAAAGCAGTCCGGTCGCTAAGTACAAATGCCCGACCAGGTAACTACTAAGAAACTGTTCGCCGAAACTACTAAGAGTCCGTTGGAAACACTGAAGCCTACAATAAATGACCGTGCTGAACACATAACAGGGTAGCTACTGTGGGGATATAACGCCAACCTCGATGCAGAGTAGAAAACACTAAAAATGAACCTATCTACAAAGAACAACCTCATGGGATATAGACTAGGAATGACCCTAGCCTTAGGAAGCCTGGGGTGGAGCGGCTGCACCACCAGCAGGAGATAACTAACAAGGGCGGGGCGCCCAAGTCCAGCAGCCAAGACCGGCGGTACCAGCTCTCCCTGGTTCCCACATACTCAACGCCGTTCGTAACGTGGCCCAGGTCCTGGGTGAAGGTAGTGAGTCGAACACCAAAGCAAGTGGCAAACAAGCCCCGCCAAAACGGCCTACCCCAGCATAGCCAAACAACCACGAGCTAAGCGGATAATTGGCCCATGCCAATCAAGACCGCCGAACGAAGACTCCCCCACAATGCACAATGTCAGTTGTCAGCCGACGCCCGCAGTGGGAGCCAAATAGAAGGTGAACACTTTTGGGTTCATCTCCAAAATGAGTGAAGGTAGCACAACGTGGTTGGCTGCCTAAGCTCGCATGCCTTGGGAGGATGGTAAGTCTTCTTGCAAGTGAGGATATGTGTGCGGGTTTCCCAAGGACACCCACACAGGCACGATGTATGACCATCGTTAAGATTGAACCGGGAATAGTAAGACCCGATGGGCGCATGATTCAGAATACACCTACACATGCGTGCGTAGAGCTGCGGAGAGCTCATGTTCACGAAATGAACCCAGGGGTTATCTTTGCCCCCGGGCTGAGCGACCGCCCCGTCGACGGTCTTGAGGTGGAGAAAATTCCGACCTCTATATTCAGGGTCCTGGAACATGACATTCTAGGAAGCGCCCGAGAGGGCAGCTGCATGCGCAGGCTGTCAATGATGTAGCTGGGCGAGGGCCCAGTGCAACTTTGAGTTCAGTTGCGTACTCGTGTGCTTTGTAATGCAGGTCCCACTGCAAGCGCAGGGGACGTACACAAAGGTGATTGACTTGCCATCCTTACGGGTGAACCAAGTCTGAAGAGCCTCACAGACAGCCACTGAGTGGCCCTGTCCCGAGTGGATAGAAGGATCAACAGCACAACGGGCGGAAGCCATTGAGTCTGTGAATATGAAAATGTCCGTACAGTCGTCACGCGAAGTCACATTGACAATTGCAGAACAAATGGCATATAGCTCCGCATCAGGGGCGGTGACTTTGCCTGCGACATGCCAAGCGCGCCAGCGCTCAGCTCCGCTGCTGAACAGGATGGAGGCCGCAATTGCTTGATACCGTCCTGAGAGGGGCACACTAGCGTCTGTTCCTCCATAATACGTCCCGATGTTCTCCGAGATCTTGTCCGGAGCTTATCGAGGTGTTTGGTACGCTGCTTCACTCTTATCTCGCCACCGCGAGAAATCTTGCCGTCGTCCAAGTGGACTTGGTCCGCAAAGCAGTCCATAAGTCGAACACCCGGTTGTGAAAGCGGGTTCATCCGGAGTAGGGTCTCCGTCAGGGCAAGAACATTAGTGTCGGACTCAAAAGAGTCCCACTAGTGCGCAGATTTCCGGTTCAGACATGGTCTGAATCGGGGAGGGATGCAAGATAGTGCCGCAATTGAAGCGAGAGGAAAGCTCACAGGATGAGTCGGGGTCAGGGTGGCAAACCGATAATCAGCTTGCTCCGTAGACGACGAAGAAGGAGATTGATGGAGGGAGGCCGCAAGGCCTCCACACCACCAGTCAGGAAAAGTGCGGAATGCACCAGTAATCCACAGTGCAGCTGAGCGCTGCATTACAGAGAGATGATGAGGGCACCTTTGCAGCGAGCAGCTGCAGTACCAAAGACGGAAGCCATACGTAACTATGGGCACGCATGCCGCGATAGCGACGCACTTCCGGACAGGGCGCAGACCTCGAGTAGAGCTACCAAGCATCTTCATCGCCTTAACGGTA
>JAJIRX010000371.1:0-15515 GCA_023853785.1 Psilocybe azurescens | reverse complement strand
AAAGCAGCAGCTTCAATGGCTGCCGCTCATTGTGGCAGACAGTGCATAACAGGGGGTGGCCACGGTGGAGGGACACAGTACACAAATCAGCAGCCGCAATGGCTGCTGCTTGTTGTGTGGTGGACTGTGTTGCAAGGAGGTAGCAGCAAAGGTACAGGATATGAAGCAGCAGCTGTGATGGCTGCTGCTCATTGTGTGATGGACAGTACAACAAGGGGAGGTGGTGGCAAAGGACAGGATACAAAGCAGCAGCTGCACTGACTCCTGCTCATTCACATGGGACAGTGATCTAATTATGTACCATACGGAATTTGAATTAATTGTGATGTGATGTGTCACACGGCCCGAAAGAGACTCAGCAAAAAGGCAATTATGTAGTGCTCATCACGGTGTCAAGCGAGGGCCCAACAATGTCGTGAGGTATGGTGTCAAGTGGGCACCACCCCTGGTACACTGCACCCTGGCACACCTCACCCTGCAGGGGCAATTTTTGATTTCGGCAGCTGGTTTTCAGCAAATCTGGCATCGGCTCCCGCCATTCTAATGCACTTTCTGTTGGGTACTTTCATCCCATTCTGGACACTTTTTACCATCCCTGGTATACCAATTTAGGATGGATTGTGGGGAGAATTGGCAGGGGAAGGGGCAGAGGTCCGATTGAGGTAAATAAAATATAAAATAGAATTTGTACTGCCATTTGTCTGGCATGAATGCTCGTTTGAGAGATTGCAGTAAAACAGATAGTGAAATGGTTCCTCAATTTATGCAGTTTCTAGTATGGCCTCCGCCACGAGGTGTTGAAGTGCAGTACAGCTTCCGCATATCTTAAAATGTTCCACATATCCAATACATATTTGTTATGCAGCTCACTTGGCAAATCAATTGAAATTTGAATGAGATTGGATGGAATTGGGGCCGCATTGACTTGGTCGCCAAGCTTCATCTGAAGCACCACGGGTGCTGCGGTATGTAAATATTGAGCAGCTGCTGTCCTGCCTTCTATTTACTGCCTCGCCCTAGAGCAGCTCCATAACCCGCCACTGGAACTGTGAATTAGCAACCGGATTTATGCTCAGCGGATGCCGGAAGACTTTCATAAATTGAATATCAGCAGCCGGTGCGGGTATGGTGATGGATGACCCAGAAATTTGTGTGGCGGGCTCCGTAGGGTTTTCAATTATTTGCCACCGGTGCCGCAGGTAAATCCAGAATCTGGGAATTGGAATGGAACAGAAAGCGGTTGCCACAGAAATTTAGATTACACCATAGGCTGCCATAACTTTCAGAAACGAGACTCCATCCAATTTGGGAATATGTCGGGCGCCATCATTGTCGCTGTCTACTATGTCTGCCCGCCTGTTGCTCATATTTTAGTATACATGGGTGAATGGCAATATGAAATAGTTCCAAAATTATTCCCAAATAAAGTGGAGCACATAACAATGCACAGCACCATCGCCGCAGCTCTCCATGTATATTCTATGCCTTCTACATAATGTGCAACTTGATGAATCACAATCACAATCCCACTTGCAACCTCATTCCCATTCTCATTCTTGTCATCATTCTTGTTCTTGATATCGTACATAGCATTATGCTAGCTCATCTACAAACTACAGCTATGGCCACGATGATGATCACAACATGCCAATGAAGAGTTATATAAATGCTGATGAAGAGGGGCAGCAGGTACACACTTGCGCATTCACTGTCCAGACGACCTGGCGAAGACCAGTACTTTACCATCCCCCACACAGTCCATATGGACTCCACTGGACTCCACTGGACTTACCTATATACTGAGTGTAAAAATGTAAACAGAGTCCAGTGGACTCCAGTGGACTTCAGTGGACTTCAGTGGACTCCAGTGGATTCCACTGCACTTTAGTAGATCTTATACTATACAGTGAATATGGACTAAGATAACTGCAGTCCACTGGAGTCATACAGTAAATAAATTCAATCTTAACATAAATTCAGATTAGTGGAATACAGTATATTAATAACTATCTAATACATTACTATCTACATGCAAGGGCCAAGACAAAGAAAGAAAAAAAGCGAATAAAAAAGCGAATAAAAATAAAAATAAAAAAGGCGGGAGCAGTACTTTACCATTGTATGCCGTCCATCGGGTCATCAGTACGTGGTACCCTTTTTGTTGTCATCTTCGCCCTTGTTGTCGCTGTCGCAGCCGCCATCCTCGTACCCGTTGGTACCCATCGCTGTCATTCGCGTCCTCATCACTGTTGCAGCTGCCGTGCGTTGTCCTCATCGCAGCCGCCGTCCTTGCTGTCCTTGTACCCGCCGGCCGTCAGCCCTCATCGCTGTTGAAGCCGTCATTGTCATTGTCGCCTTTGTACATGTCGTCTGTGTCATCCTCGTACCTGTTGCTGTCGTCTGCATCGGTTGTTAGCCGCTGTCGTTGTACACGTCCGTACCTGTTCTTGTTGCTGTCGGCCGCTGTCCACATCCTCGTCTGCATTGTCCTCGTCCGTGTTGTCCTCGTCCATGTTGTCTGCGTCCATCCTCGCCGCTGTTGTGCCGTCTGCGTCCTTGTCCTTGTCTGCATCGTCCTTGTCCACGTTGTCCTTGTCCACGTTGTCCTTGTCCACATCGTCCTCATCCCTCGTCCACGTTGTCCTCGTCCTTGTCCGCATCGACTTGTCCACGTTGTCCATGTCCATCCTCGTCCACGTTGTCCGTGTCCGTCCTCATCCAGCGTTGTCCTGGTCCTGGTCCCTGTCCTCGTCGCCGTCATCCATCCTCACCGTCCTTGTACCCGTCCGTACCCGTCGCTGTTGTCCTCATCACTGTCACTGCCGCTGTCCTCGTTCTTGGCGGGGCCACCCTTGCCCTTGCCCTTGCCCTCGTCCTCGTCTGGGTCCTTGTTGTCGCGTTCGTGGTTGTCCTCGTCCAGATCCTTGTTGTTGCTGTCGTTGTCATTGTCATTGGCGTGGCCATTGCGGTCGTCCTTGTCCGGGTCCTTGTCGTCACATTTGCAGTCGTCCTCGTCCGGATCCCTCGTTGTTGTTGTTGTTGTTGTTGGCATAGCCGTTGCAGTCGTCGTCATCCTCTGTTGCGTCGGGTTGGCTGTCGCCAGGCTCTGACTGACGAGGTGGTGGTGGTGGTAGTCGGAAGAAAGGGTGGGGTTCGTTTGATCATTGCTGTGCCGATCGGCTGATGCCGGGCACGTGTGCATGTCACATGTGCCTGTGAAATTCTTACCCCACGGACTGAACAAAATGCAAAATTTTATTTATAGGGAGGCGTTGCTCCCCAATATATTTAAACATTGTCTCAATTAATTGTTATTGTGTAGTATCAACTTTTATGTTATTTTTTTGCAATTGATATTAATATTAATAACTAATGATTATACTTCAGATATTGTGTTAATTATTGCATCCAGTGGAGTCCACTGGACTGGAGGTCTTTACCCTCACCCAGGTATTCCATGTGGAGTCCACCAACTCCGGCATGGAGTTGATGGAGTCCACATGGAGTTTAGCGACCTTTTTTTGCAGGTGTCCCAGCCATTTAGAGGTGGAGACTCCATATGGAGTCCAGCTGGAATTGACTCATCCTCCATATGGACCAATGTGGAGGATGTGGAACTCCATGTGGACTCCATGTGGAACTTCATTTGAGTCTCCCATCCTCCATATGGATTCCATGTGGATTTGACTCATGAAGCATGTGTATCAGCATGAACACACTATTCCAGCGTCAATTTCAAATGGACTCCAGGTGGAGGAAGATCCCCAGATTTTATTTATATTTTATTTATATTTTATTATAGTGCAAAAAAAGACACCAACAGGAATTGAACTCTGGCCTCTGAGAACACCAGACGTTAACGCTAAACTAACTAAGCTATATGGGCTTTGTGATTGTCTAAAATTTGATGGCCTAGATACCAACACGGCTATTCAATCGGCTTTTCTCGGCGAGTGACAAATAACATCACATATGTGACTTATTGATGCCACGTCGGTCCGTTTATTATTTCCACCACACCACCTCTTCCTCCGACCACCACCACCCCACTGCCGCCGTTGTGCGTGCCCCCCACCCTCGCCGTTGTCAGTCAGAGCCAGGCCCACGCCAACCCAACCCGACACGCATCACATTGCATCGCAACGAACCGAGGCCGACAAAGAACCTGTGAACGAAGGAAGGTGAGTATGGAACAGGGCGGAACGAGACAGGTAGGGAATGCGAACGAGGGCGAGGTGAGGCAAACACAGAACGAGGGCGAACGAGGGGGAGGCGATGCGAACGAGGAATGAGGCCACAACCCCAGGTAAGTCACAAATTCCGCATACCGCTGCCACTAACTGCTTCCCCTCCCTCTTTTTTTGCATAGGCCGACGACAACAATGATGACTGGCACGTACAGCAATGAGTACGATGGCACGCAGGATGCATACGGATGATGATGATGACAGGTACAAACACCACAACAACAACAACAATGCGTACAACGGCCACCACAACAACAACAACGATGACACGTACAGCGGCCATCACGATAATGACAACGACGCCACATACAGTGGCCACCGTGACAACAACGACATGTACAACAGATGCGACGGACACGCCAACACACCGGACATGCACGGCGGCCACCACAACGTGTACAGCGGCCACCGTGACAATGACAATGACAACAACGTGTACAGCGGCCACTGCAACAACAACAACACGTTCAGCGGCCACCACGACAACGACAACACGATGCGACAGAGCGCTGACGGACACGCATGACGGCCACCACAACATGTACAAAGGCCATCGCAGCATATATGATGGCCACCACAACAACAACAACATGTGACGGGGCTACGAGCGACATGGCCAACGTCTCGCCCCTTTTTTTCTATTTTTTTTTGTCTTGTTTTTCTCTTTTTTTTTTTATTGTTTATATGTTTCTATGTTTATTTAACCCAACTATGTATCCTCTTGTCTACTTTTTTTCCTCTATTTCGTATGTTTTTCTTTTATTTCTTTTCTATATTTTTTCATGTTTCACTGATCAACTTTGTTAGTAGATAATATTGTAGGTAACAATGTAGTATATAGTTTTCAATATATTATATATGTATATATCATATATTATTGCATGAATTCGCCCTAAGAAAATACATTCCAATTAAAATATAGCTATAGCTGGACTTGGTAAAATTCACCAAGTCAGTCCAGGTGGATTCTAATTGAACTCCACCTGGACTCCTCTTAAGACTCCAGGTGGACTCCACCTGGCCTCCAGTTGGACACAAGTGGAACAGCTTGAAGTCCACCTGGAGTCCATCTGGAGTCCACTTGAACTCCACCTATCAAAGATGATTTTTGAACACTTGTATATGTTCCAGATGGAGTCCATGTGGAGTCCACCATTTCTGTATGGAGTTGGTGGACTCCATATGGAGTTCCTGGTGGAGGTAAAGTACACGACTGCAGTCCAGTCCAGTCCAGTGGACTACACAATCTGTGAGCCAGTTTGGCTGGACAGAGAGTCCAGTGGATTCCAGTGGAGTCCATATGGATTGTGTGGGGAAAGGAAAGACCTCGCAAAGACCAACGGGGACCAATGCGAAGACCGCATAAAGTATAATAGAGTGAAGGGAAGTTAAGCGTTGAAGTTGAGCATGCCAATGACGTTAAACGTGGTGTGATTTATGATGCATGTAATTTGGATGTTTGTACCTGTGGCAGTTTGGGATTGACGGATGCCCGTTTATTGGAAGTGATACATGCACGTGATTGAGACAGGACGAATGGCCGGCTCCCAACGACTCCTCCTAATCAGCTTTACAGATCGTCCACTTTGAAAACATCTTCTCCATCACAAATATGAACGACCTATTGTTTTGCGGGCTCACGAAAGATGTACAGGCGAGTAATGTTCAGATATTTTGAAGTCGGTTCCCAATCTGCAAATTGAGAACTCATATCATGTCTTCTCTGGACACCGGCACAATAGTTCAGGTATTGAAAATGTTGACAAGCTAACAACAACATGAAAAGTATAATGTCTCTTTCAATTTGTGCGTCCCAGTAGTGCGTTTGATGGCCTTACCTCCCAGAGACTCGCTTTAAGCGCCCGGGACTGCATAACGTACATCAGTATTTGTTCTGATATGACTTATTCTGAAATCCATTATTCCTCTATATACCTCACTGAGTCTCACAGTGTATTAAGGATAACCATTGCAGTTTCGCGGCAGCCGCTTGATCAAAATTGGGGTTTCATAATTATGTTTCCTCCGGGCGTCCGCAATATGTCCATTATGTCAATATCAGGCCCCCAAATTGTTAAATTAAAGACAGAAACCACTTGTTCTATAAACCAGACCATGAATATTTTTAACCCTCTTCCCAAACTATGGTTTTATTTTCAATGATGTCGCCATGAATCTACCAACTTGGTTGAAATGAACCCAAATAACCCAGCACGCTTTTCCTCATATAAAATGCAACACAAGCACGGTTTCCAGGGCATTTAGCGCCATGTCATAGGACGCGTCCAAGTAAAGCAATAATGGTCCCTGGGTCATACCTCACTTGTAAGCCTATTCCTGGGATTTCAAACACTCCATTTTGATAGTTTCCCAGAGCAGAAAGGATGTCAAACCAACAATGGTCAGATCTGTTATCCTGGTGAAATGGTGTGTCGCGATTACTTATGACACTTATAACGTTGAATGGCGTCCCCCAAACTTAAAGCATTTGCGGAATGTAGTCACTGTGACCAATCTCCTCCCACTTGAAGCACAAGTCCGAAAGGGCATTGATACCAATGATAAATAGATAAGGTTGAATGATTCTGAGAATCCCGCCAATGATTGCCTGAAATTTAATTATTCTTTCCAGCCAGATAATTGTATCATCATTTCTAAGGTTCCTTGAAACCTCCAAATGATTTGTTTTCTGTGCAATAGCATTATGTATTGAGAATATAACATCATTTGGCGACCGACCTCATGACCCTGTTGGAACCAGGCTGGAGAAAGGTTCGCTTCTCCAGGCTGCAACCAGCCTTCCTTGTCATTGTAATGCCGAGTTGATGTTCTCCAACTTTTGGATCCTTTGTTTACAACAAGGATTTTGGACAAGTGTTGCATGTCTTCCCACACCTGGTTCTACAGACATACAGTAAAGTGGGCGCCGGTCAGCAACATGATCACGGCGGCAGCAGCCTGTTTACTCACCCTCCGCTTATCAGTTAGAATTCCTGGCAAATACCAAAACAGACATTTATCGCCCTTATCCGGCTATGACGCAGGGATCGGCCGTGTAGTGACTCGGAGAGAACAATGGAGGAAAATTCTTCTTCAACTTCTTTTCCACAAGAGAATTGCGTCCTGTGCAGTTTGTTGTCATTTGCTTAACATAGTCTTCTACCCTCCAACTCGTGTTCCCTGCAATTATATTGAACTTGTAACAACTATACGTATATATTGGGGACACACTTTTGTTTCGAGTTGCCATAATGAGGACTTCCACGGCTAGATTGACTTCATGCAGAAATTCCAAGTCCCAATTTGCAGGAAAGGGACAGTATTCTGCAGAGCGGGCTACTGCTAGGTCAAACTTCCGAATAATGTACAGCGCCACTTCCCATGTCAGGCCTGATGCTTGTTCTGGAGTGTTTTGCATGATAATAGCAAATTTTAACCTTGCGTTCAAACTTCTACATTCGCATATCTCAAACCATCACATGGGAATGCTCCATGCGCTGTAATAATTTTTTTCTTGCGTGCGGCCTCTGCCATCCTTGCATGCTGCATTGCTTTTTACATGAGGAAAAGAGTGTTGGGTTAGTTGGGCTCCTTCTAGCCAAGTTGATTAATTCATGGCAATATCATTGAAATGAAAGACTAGTTTGGAAAGAGGGTGAGAATCAGACCAGCAATATTTTGTCTATTAAAACATGATTATGACTTCTTAGAGGCCGTGGTTGATACAATGGCAGTGCGTTGGATGCTGGGACAATTATTATAATAGTGACTACCTCATTTAAATCAAACTGCCATTGGATTATTGCCTTTCTACTGCATACATGTATTTTTATCGCCTCTTGAAACTACTCATCAGCCTCCGGCCTTGCTATGGAAGCAGTCGGACGCCCCCTTTTTTTTCCTCCCCACTAGTGATTGAGTTTGTTACATGTACTTCTTCCATTTCCGATGGACCGTGAAGTACAGTATCTGCACATCCAAGTGGTAAACCAATGGATTGGTCGACTGCACTATTGTTGAAAGGCATGTCAATGTCTACCTGATTGCTGCCATCTTGACTGTCTGATCATTCAGGATCTGTAAACCCTTCTGGAACAGACATCGTGGTGTCACTACTATGGTCACTATCACGAACTTGAATCTTCGTCAGGCGTTGTCTCCCATGGAAACATCAACAGGTTCCATGGCTGCTGCCGTTGCCGCCGCTCTTATGCTTCAAAATGCCCTCAATAACTTCAACCGTCACAATTGGTCCCACCTGACTGGTTGGCTGACCTTGCCACCAATAGGAATGTTCTTTGGTCATGTCAAGGATTGTGAGGTTGCTGTCGGCATTGAATTCCATATTGATGGATCTGGGAAAATCAACTTTGAGTGGATCAATCTTAGGTCCTTTCTTTAACTCCTTAAACCATGCATCAGAGAATTCCCGCAACAGGTAAGGGGGGTATACACGATATCCATGAAGTGCACAGTGACCAATATGTGCAAGTATTAAGACCTGTAGTTCAAATTAGCGTGCGAGAATAACAATTGATATCATGTACAAGTTCGTCTGTAAGATTTCGTGCAAATTGATCTTTGGCGCTTGTAGGTCTCTGTCATTACAGTCCGAACTGCAGTACATAAGCGAGACATCATTAAGTGTAGTTTAAGACGTGCTATGGCTTCCCCTCTCATCAAAGGGAAGTCTGTTGCAGAATGGTCGAATGCGGTGTAATGAGCTGTACTTGTTTCATGTTCATGGTTTAAATTAAGAAGCAAAGTTCAACTTGATCAATTAGGCAGATGAGTCACATGACCTGTATCACATTTTAGCCAACATCGTCGCTGCAGTTTAACACTTCGTGTATTCGGATACCACTCGTATTCAAGTTATACCAATTGAAATGTAATTATTTAAAGCCAAGGTGTGAGCATATCTGCCACTTTTGTAACTTCTTCCAATGCCCTCTGCATAATCTCTACCTGTGCCGCTTCCATTTGCAATTGATTATACCGCGCGTTTTGTAACACATAGGCAGTGTCTACATAAGGGAGGCCCAAGGTGGCTCCCCTCACGTTTTCATGTATGTCTTGAAGTTGTTCCTGGTGTAATGCTAAAGAATATCTTGAGTAAATGTCTTTACCACAAAGTTGAATCTTTCACATACAAAGACATATGGCTCTTGTACAGTGGAAGGCATCCCTATTTGATCAAGATTCGGGAGCTGGGTATCGGCTTGACCTTGGTGGTGGCAGCCGTCTTCGCCCTGACATTGACATGCCTTGTATGCACAAAATGGGCTTCCGCATCGGGCCTGAAGGTTTTCGACATATGCTCTGTCTTTATCTATAGTGTCTTCAACCATGTCAGCCACAGCATTTATCCAAGGCTCTAAAGCAGTTATGAAGTGAGAGTTGGATTAATCATAGTTATTGGTTGAGACAACATACCAATGGATTCAGGTGTTAGAGCCTTAGTAAATATACTGTAATCGTTTTGAAATTGAATTCCATCTGGTAGTATATCAGCTTAATTAGACTTAATGAAGAGTGGATTCTACCGTTAGAGTCATTTTCGATTTGATGGAAGCTGGGATTTTTATGTTCAAGCAGTGGCCGTTCAAGCTCTAATCAAAATCATGTGATTTATCTTGTCGTACTAACATTAAGGTACACACCACCACGGGATGTTGTTGCAGGAGGAACGGGGTCTGTCTCATTATCTCCACTAGTACTACAATTAATATTCCATGTAAACAACTCCACTTCACCTTCATACATGTTTTGACCTGGAACGTACCTTTCAGTTGCCTTGCCACAATGAGGCGGCGGCTGGGAGCACTTGTTTTGCGATGGGGTGGCAGGGGCCTCGTATCCTTTTGTTGCTTGTATCCTGGGCGTTGATCAACATGGATGCTTTCAACATACTCGACGTCATCATCGCTATGATCTCCTGTTAATGGCTCCAACAGAAATTTTGACGCTGGAGGCATTTGAAAGGTGCGATGTCAGAGTAGCGGCAGCCTTCCTAACGCAGGGCGGTTTTTACTAGCTGGATAGACAGTATTATTTTCTGGGCACAAGACCAGTACAAGGATAAATACCTATTTCAGTGTCCATCCCAACTTCTAGACTGATTTCCGACTCTATTTCTATGATGTCTGCATGAGCGCCAGAGGCCGGGACATGTCCACCTGATTCACTCATATCTGACCCAATCTCTATGCTGGCGTCCAATCCAATCTCAAGGATATCTGTGTGAGTTCCGGCGGCTATTGTATAAGCGTCGGAGGCCGCGGAGGGCCCAACATGAGACGAATGTTTACTGGCTGGAAGTGTACTTTACCTCCACCCAGGAACTCCATATGGAGTCCACCAACTCCATACAGAAATGGTGGACTCCACATGGACTCCATCTGGAACATATACAAGTGTTCAAAAATCATCTTTGATAGGTGGAGTTCAAGTGGACTCCAGATGGACTCCAGGTGGACTTCAAGCTGTTCCACTTGTGTCCAACTGGAGGCCAGGTGGAGTCCACCTGAGTCTAAGAGGAGTCCAGGTGGAGTTCAATTAGAATCCACCTGGACTGACTTGGTGAATTTTACCAAGTCCAGCTATAGCTATATTTTAATTGGAATGTATTTTCTTAGGGGCGAATTCATGCAATAATATATGATATATACATATATAATATATTGAAAACTATATACTACATTGTTACCTACAATATTATCTACTAACAAAGTTGATCAGTGAAACATGAAAAAAATATAGAAAAGAAATAAAAGAAAAACATACGAAATAGAGGAAAAAAAGTAGACAAGAGGATACATAGTTGGGTTAAATAAACATAGAAACATATAAACAATAAAAAAAAAAGAGAAAACAAGACAAAAAAAAATAGAAAAAAGGGGGGGCGAAGACGTTGGCCATGTCGCTCGTAGCCCGCCGTACATGTTGTTGTTGTTGTGGTGGCCATCATATATGCTGCGATGGCCTTTGTACATGTTGTGGTGGCCGTCATGCGTGTCCGTCGCGTCTGTCGTATCGTGTTGTCGTTGTCGTGGTGGCCGCTGAACGTGTTGTTGTTGTTGTTATTGCAG
Source organism: Psilocybe azurescens (assembly GCA_023853785.1). Lineage (NCBI taxonomy): Eukaryota > Fungi > Basidiomycota > Agaricomycetes > Agaricales > Agrocybaceae > Psilocybe > Psilocybe azurescens. Next base: position 4,177 of record JAJIRX010000371.1, on the reverse strand, counting down.
TGGCCGCTGTACACGTTGTGGTGGCCGCCGTGCATGTCCGGTGTGTTGGCGTGTCCGTCGCATCTGTTGTACATGTCGTTGTTGTCACGGTGGCCACTGTATGTGGCGTCGTTGTCATTATCGTGATGGCCGCTGTACGTGTCATCGTTGTTGTTGTTGTGGTGGCCGTTGTACGCATTGTTGTTGTTGTTGTGGTGTTTGTACCTGTCATCATCATCATCCGTATGCATCCTGCGTGCCATCGTACTCATTGCTGTACGTGCCAGTCATCATTGTTGTCGTCGGCCTATGCAAAAAAGAGGGAGGGGAAGCAGTTAGTGGCAGCGGTATGCGGAATTTGTGACTTACCTGGGGTTGTGGCCTCATTCCTCGTTCGCATCGCCTCCCCTCGTTCCGCCCTCGTTCTGTGTTTGCCTCACCTCGCCTCGTTCGCATTCCCTACCTGTCTCGTTCGCCCCTGTTCCGTACTCACCTTCCTTCGTTCACAGGTTCTTTGTCGGCCTCGGTTCGTTGCGATGCAATGTGATGCGTGTCGGGTTGGGTTGGCGTGGGCCTGGCTCTGACTGACAACGGCGAGGGTGGGGGGCACGCACAACGGCGGCAGTGGGGTGGTGGTGGTCGGAGGAAGAGGTGGTGTGGTGGAAATAATAAACGGACCGACGTGGCATCAATAAGTCACATATGTGATGTTATTTGTCACTCGCCGAGAAAAGCCGATTGAATAGCCGTGTTGGTATCTAGGCCATCAAATTTTAGACAATCACAAAGCCCATATAGCTTAGTTAGTTTAGCGTTAACGTCTGGTGTTCTCAGAGGCCAGAGTTCAATTCCTGTTGGTGTCTTTTTTTTTGCACTATAATAAAATATAAATAAAATATAAATAAAATCTGGGGATCTTCCTCCACCTGGAGTCCATTTGAAATTGACGCTGGAATAGTGTGTTCATGCTGATACACATGCTTCATGAGTCAAATCCACATGGAATCCATATGGAGGATGGGAGACTCAAATGAAGTTCCACATGGAGTCCACATGGAGTTCCACATCCTCCACATTGGTCCATATGGAGGATGAGTCAATTCCAGCTGGACTCCATATGGAGTCTCCACCTCTAAATGGCTGGGACACCTGCAAAAAAAGGTCGCTAAACTCCATGTGGACTCCATCAACTCCATGCCGGAGTTGGTGGACTCCACATGGAATACCTGGGTGAGGGTAAAGACCTCGTTGCTAGATCTGTTGCATTTTTCGTTGAGGCATATTTAATGTGTTATCCTGTTGAGGCCATTGACTAGGTTGCGGCTGGCAAGGGGGCTGGTTGTTAATCCCTTGCTTATGCCGTGGTGTGATTGGGTAGGGATGATTTACAATGATCCTCCCTCAACGTCTATTATTGGGTCTTCTCCTTTCGGTTCATTGAGCATCTGCAATATCTCAACAGTCTTGGGTACATGTGGCGCGTTTTCATGTGGAACATTTTCGGGAGCAATCTCATCTTCAAAGATTGGCTCGTCATGTAGTGGATCTCGCCTAACCTGGGTACAATGTCCAATTCCCTCTTCGAAAACCACATTTCTCGACTTGACAACCTCACCAGTTGCCTTATTAAGTAGTTTGTATGTGTCACGGCTGTAGTACCCAATAAGCACATACTTGATGAAGACTGTATCAAGTTTGGATGAATTTACTTCTTTTGGGATCTTGGTGTAGGCATCGGAACCAATGGGTCAAAGATGGGATGCGTCCTGTTGTTTATTGAACCATCGTTCTGCTGGGATGATTCCTGGATGATGTCGCGATGGTATGAGGTTAAGCATGTAGATTACCGCTGCAAATAGATCTGCCCACCACTTGGCATCTAAGCCAGCGTTGCATCGAACACATCTGACGGCCTCTATGACTGTGCAATTCATGTGCTCAGCAACCCCATTACCACTATGTGCATATGGGGCAGGCGTCTCAATCCGAATCCCGTGTTCTTTGCAGAAAGCTGCGAGGGTACTGTTGAGAAACTCCTTCCCCATGTCCATACAAAAACATTTAATCTTCTTTCCAGTTTGTGTTTCAGCTTCAGCCTTGAACTCTTTCACAGCCTGAATTGTAGTGTCGCTGGACTTTTCTGATAGAAAATATTCCTTGCGGAATGATGATGCTCCATCGGTAAATACCAGTGCGTACTTTGCCCCTCCGACCGACTCTACTCGTGCTGGACCCCATAAATCAAGATGGACTCGTTCCAGTAGTTTGGTTTCTGGTTTGACCTTCTTGTCATATGGGCGGTTTGTTTGTTTGCCATAGACACAGTCCTCACAGATTCCGGGCATCTCAACGTTCGGATTTGTGATATGTAACCCATCAACCAATCCCTTGCTTGCCATCTCTTTGATGGTTCGTGGTCCAAAATAGCATAATTGTCAGTGCCATTGCCAGATTGTTGTTGGTTTCTCATGGGATCTTGCGGTCATTGCAATAGGGTGTGTCTCCGCTGACGTCTCCTGAAAGAGGTACATTCTGTTTCTCTTTCCAACTTCCAAGGCCACCTCCCCCCTTTGGGTTTATAAATTGTGCCTTTTCTGTGCCAAAAACCACCTTGAATCCTGCTTCATCAAATTGGCTAATTGAGATTAGGTTTGCTGCAAAATCCGGAGTGTGGAGTACGTTGCTGAAGTTGAATTGTGCCCAGTTATTCATAGATATGTAATGTTTTGTAATGTTTCTCTTTCCATGAATGGAGAACTTTGAAGATCGGGTAGCAGCTTGGCCTTGTTGGATATTATCAAATGGGTGGTAGGTGGAGAAATCAGATTTATTTGCAAAACAATGGTTACTAGTGCCCGAGTCCGCGTATGTCGCTCTATCTATTGCCTCCCTCTCTAGCCATCATCGCACCGCCTATCTCTTGATGTTCATTGGGTGGATCTGGTATCTTGGTGATCGTATATTCAACGAAATCTCCATGTGTGTCAGTCGGGCTGGTCCATGACTGGTTGGGTATCGGGAGTGTTGATCATCATGCTTAACACATACGCTGTTTGACCACGGCAATGTTTGCTGTAGCTTCTGGCAGTGTTGTGCACTTGCTGCGTTAGCTGCTGATCCTATTGTACCGCCTCTCTGACCAAACCAGGGGGAAATAGGCCTCCTTTCCTCCTCCCTTCCAGTAGCAGTCCTCGATGAGATGGCCACAGCGTCGGCAGTTCGCGTTAATGCACACCTTCTTATTGAAGGTGTCATTCCTCATGTTTGCCTTGAGTGCAACCGCTGTGGTACCTGGAGTCCAAACTTTTGTGTTCCGGTTGACCCTCTGCCAATGCAGCTCGAGAGATACGATCGTGTCCATAAGCGCAGGGGTTTGATTGAGAGTAGAAATAATATTGTCCCAAGATGATGGTAAGGAGGCCAATATAATTTCCCTGAAGTCAGAGTCGGTAATGTTTGCGCTGACTGCGTTTGCTCATTTGTGTTTGATGTGTAAGGTTGATAAGTGTGTTCAAAAGTCATCGCCATCTGACATTGTGACTCCTCGCAGCTCACGTTGGGCATACACTCTTGCCAGGTTGCTCGAAGTGTTGTACCTGTCCTCCAGTGATTTCCATGCATCTGCAGCCGTCCTGCTTGTCTTCAGTCCAGGACCAACTGGGCGTTCTTAACGTTCTGGCATATTGCTAGCAGGCACCAAGGCATCCCTCGCCCACTCTTTGGCACTTGGGCTGAGCGATGTCCGTGGCGTATCCTCGGTTGAGGATGGCACTGCGTACAGAGATGTTGAGGTGGAGGAAGTATCAGTTGCTTGGTGGAAAGACAAGGGTGAGACAGTCTGAGCCAGATTCCATTATTCGGCCTTCGAGGTATCCTTGTGCGCTGCAGACATGGCATGCCATAAGGATAGTCTCCTTCCATTCCAAGTAGTTCGTTCCATCAAACTTCTCCGAAGTCTGGAAGTATAGGGCGATAGCCCGCCTGATTTGGATGTCATGTAGAGTACTTAGATAACAATGGTACTCCTGAGCCAAAGTAAAATGTCTAGTCCACTATGTTTCTGAGTTACTCAAAAATCATGTGGGGCCCATAACCTGTAGTTACAAAGAAGCACAGGTGAGAAACTCAGACGTAGACCAGAAAAGTAAATGGCTGTATATTATACCTGTAGTTACAAAGCACAGGTGAGAAACTACAG